>LGAG01000155.1:1544304-1573390 GCA_001278395.1 Lerema accius
GCGTGTGTGTGTGGACATACAAAATTGACATATCTACGTGTTAAGGTGTTGACTACAATTTTGTTTACTTGATGCCTATGAAGGCATTCTTTAAGGTTAGCGCGCTCACCATCTTAGATAATTATGGTATTCGTAACATCATGATAATAAAACGCATGGGTAATTAAAATCAGGGTCATAATATAGTCTATTGTTTTAGATTCAAAGATGTACTGGCTAATAGTATTACTGGCATTGGCTTCTGGCCATGTGGAAGCCCAACTAACAGCTCAAACAAGTATAGCTCCAGACCTTAGGGAATGTTACACACTACCCAATCTGTTGGATAGAAATAATTTACCTCCTATGACTATACAAGTTCTAATTGACATAATACAGCAAATAGAGGACCATCCTAATGTTAACATGGACCTTAGACAAATTGCGGTTTTGCTGCTCCACACGTAAGTAATATTAAATTATATGTCTTAATTAACTTCCTTGACTGATAGTTTTGAAAATTGCATGAATTTAAATAACTTGTTTTGTTCATAAAATAAGTATGGTGTCATCTACTGGATGCCTATTGAACGATAACGGACGCATTAATCATGTCTTTAAAGCAAATATTACTTAATGTATATGTATATTCTGTAAACATGGTTTTGATCGATCAACTCTTGTGTAAGTTCACTGAACATACCTACTGGGTATCAGGCTTGGCTTTTACCACATTAATAAATTGATTGATACATACAAGTTGCCTGAAAATATCTTATGTTTAGTACCTATTGATCGAATGAATAAAAACCATATGACCATAAATCAATTAATATTTTTGTGTTTGACTTAGATTAATAACGTATACAGATATCGGCCCTCTATTCAATTTCACATGTGCTTATCTTCTATCTCATACAATTAATTACTGCGATCACGTGGGTTTTCCATACCTTCATAATTATAATCATTTCATTAGAATCGTTTGTCACATGTATGCATTATTGCGTTGATTAACTTCCGATCTAAGATCACAAAAAATAAATTGATTCACTATTCGGAACAAAAGATTAACTTCAATTTTTTATTAGGATGTTACGTACGTTACAGAGCACTGTCGGCCGAGCATCGTACCTACTGGGAAACATTAATATTTGCTATTTACGTTACCTTTTTTCCGACCATACTTTTTTTGTTTCGTAGAGTGAGTTTACATATTTTTTGGTCTGATTTCTATTGTAACCCTAATCACCATTATACCATTTCACAGGTTCAGACAGGATGGTATAGAGTTTCATCAACCAGGAGCTAACTTACCGCCTGGTGCTAACATTCTTCCCTTTGCACCTACATTCCATTCTTTCCATAGACATAGGCTACTATTGACAAGGATCATACCTTCAAATCTCCAGTCGTTACAGAACGACACTGTTAGTTCTCCACTAAAGGTAGGTTAATACGTTCATTGTGATATTGGAATCTTAAACATTATAGTCGTTTAAATTGGGTTGAGAGCTTGTTTACCGATCTTAGAATGACCACCAATATCTATTAAATCTCGAACTTTCATATAAATGTAGAAAGTTCGTTGTTCCTAGAAGCGTATTTTCAATACATATGAGAAACCTATTAAGTATTGTGTAACACAAATAGGTAGGAATAAGTTGCATTTGTTTTCTTTCAGTGTGCGATACATCACATGCTGTCGACGACTGTTGATGCACGTATACGAGGAAATGAGAATCAATGTAATCAGTTATCTCAATATCGAGCCCTGCGGACTGCACGGCACATTCCACAAAGATTCATAAAGGATGATGTTGAACTGTTGGATTTATCAAAAATGTGAGTAATGTATCTAGCAATCATGATATATTTTGTAGAATACATTCGTGGCATATTTTGACAGAGTAGATTCTCAATCAAACATTTACAGGACCATTTCGGGTAAAAACGGTCAAATGAGACAATTCAACCCAAATGACGATGTCGAGTTTACGAGCAATTATGGATCCCATTCAGAACGACAGGTAATGGGTGAAAGTACGTGCCCACTAGCAGGAGGTGTGGTCTACACTCATTGGGGAGCAGTTTCAGCAGGAAATCTTATTGCTGGTATAGCTGCTGGTGCTGAAATGCAAAGAGTTCCTATTTCGCAGCTAACTAAGGATTCAGGAATTAACTACCAAAATGTACAACAAACTGTGACTTCAATTTATCCGGCCACTCTCTCAGGTATGAAGGAAGAGTCTAAAGAGTAAGTAACTATTTGTATGTGGGATAATGGTTATTATATCAATCAATTTTATTGCATTGCAGGGGATTTAGCTGAAGCAGTACTTATTCAGGGTACAGAGAGAGGTGCAACGAATGTCGTGATCGGTGCAGCAGGCAATTGGAACAGCACTCAAGCGTCGAGGTTTTTCATGCTGCATAGTCGAGAAAATCTTGAAATGACAGACCCTGAGATTCGTGGTGGGCTTGACGGTTTCATTTTGGGAAGCAATTTAAATTCAGCTCTATCAGCTTCCAATACGTTGAGGTTGTCTCAGTTACTCGATATGTATTATTCACCAATGGTAAGTAATGATTAGGAAAATTTAAATCATCCAAATATAAATTCTCATCAACTTTTAATGATTATAAGATTTTTAATGCTGTTGTCACGTCGTGTCGGTTTCACTTCAGAAATTGAAAAAAGTTCTAATAATAACTAGTGAAATGCTTTTTCATCGACATGTAATAATAGGATTTTTTTTTAATTTAGAATGGAGTATTTAATCCTGCAATCAGGGCTTGCAATCGTCGTGAATCAATGCAGCAGTTTGTGGTAGCCCCGCAACTTATCCAGGAGACATTAGCTTTTGCTGCGGCCTTAGACACTAATATGCCATTGCGAGGTACCATTACAGGGGGGCTTGACCAACTTGTCACGAATGCCGTTACCAACTTCCAAAATTACGCATGTAAGTACGCTTTTTGTGTATCAATCATTCTATGTATCAGTCAAAGTCAGTCAACTTTTGAACATGCCCGAGTAGACCTATATGATGGAATAGAATTATCAACGTAGGAACTGGAAAATATTTGGATAAGGTGAGCTGATGATTAGGTATATGGAATGCCTTAAATTAAGGATACTTCATGTACATCTAACACGAGACGGAAAAGACCTTGGATAAGGTTACAAGAATGATAATACCTACTAAGCTAGTTGCCAAGTTTATAGGTCAAATTATGTAACGACTACGTGTTAGCTGATAGTAGAGCTTGTAGTTGCCGAAGTAAGGCACTGATTACTTAAGTTGTAGGTCAATAATCAGCAAGATTATAATTTATTTCTACTTTTACAACAGCGTGACGATTGTCTTCATACTCGTTCTGATAATCATGAGCGATCCAAATTTTTTATCAATCAATAATAATCTCTGGTAAAGTGAGTATGTATAGGAATAACACATTGATAGGTAAAACATTCTATATTTCTATAATGGGAGTGTCATAAAGATCCTAAGCAACCGAGGTTTTTGTGTGTTAAGTTGAAATTCGATTCAGGATATACTAAAAGTATGGTCCTTTGAAATGCTAAGAGTGAGACCTAGTTTAATAATCCTATGCTAAACGTCTCCATTTCCAGTATTATTTCATCTCAAGAAATTAAAAATACATTAATTTCTTCATTTCAGCAAACAATATCAATGACTTGAATTGCATCATCACTGAGACTACATCACACGATTCCCGATTGAGAACAAACCTCTACATAGTATTAGATGCCGCTTGGGACTACCGCGCCGTTTACCCAGCTATTTCATTCCTCTTGGACAGCATTGAGGTCGGCAAATATGGATCAAGTGTTACTCTACTAAGCGCTTTTGATGGTAGCGTGGTGGTTAACACGACCTTCTCTTTAGCTGAGTTCCACAGCAATTATACTATGGAGAGACATGGAGCAAGTAAGACAATGTTGTTATAATTTCTCTTAAGTGTAAACAAATCTTAAATTCGTCAGGTATCTGTCAAGTGGCGAAACAGTCATCTAAATCAACGCGAAAAACATTTATATCTCTACTATCTAATCTATACTTTAATTCTGCCTGTAGAAGACAAGAACTAGAGTAGCTACTGACAAAAAATATCAGTCCTTCAGCCACACAAGATAATAATAATAATGATGTCATAATCTGAATACTGTGAAAGTTAAAAAGCTTGATGATTACAATATAAATCATCAAAACTATATTTTTTCAGTGTTAACTGGCGTTAATCTGCAAAATGTTCTAACAAATGTTCGAATTATGATGCACGAGGAATTAAATAGAGAAAGAATTATAAACTACGTTGGTGGTAATTCTACCGTTCTTCTCTTTTTACTGCAGTCTCCGGTACAAAATAACGCAGGAGTTTGGGATCAAGCGAGGATTCTTAACGAAACTGTTCCCGGTGAGTTCATTGTCCAGTAACTGAATGGATTGTTTTTTAATAACCATTAACCATTATCAGTTGCGTAATACCTACAAGTAAAACGTAATTATTATAGCTTATTAATTACGTAACTATGTTGACCGCCAGGACCGCCCGCAGCGAATGAATGATACGATAAAAATTTATTAATAAGTAGACACGTACTCGTATCTACTTCAATATTTTATACTGAATTAAAATTGCTAAAAGTTAATTTTAATCAGGTTGAATAATTTATTTTTCAGATATGCGAATCCTGTTTGCGACGGCCACGAATCAGTTAGACAATTTATGGAATTTGGTGCGCGATATGCATAACGACATAAGAACCATAAACTTGACTCCCGAAGGAACCAACGTTCAGTTAGCAATGTCTGCTGTATTGAGCCGTATTGCTGAAAGTAAGCTTTCATAAATAGTAACTTTATCCAAATCACATCACGCCGGACTATCGTTCAAAGGGGTCTGGGCTCGTTTCCAAGTTTTAAATTTTTGTTCTAGGTCTAGGTTCGTGAACTTAGAATAAGAATCATTTATCCCATTATGGCTTAGGTACCTACTTTGATTTAATGGCATGACAAAAAAGGAAAGGTAAACTTGAACTTGTTACTTAAATCATAGTGTGGGGATATAATATGGGTGTGTAGCGTTCAAACGATTTTCTTTTAGTTCCGAATTATCACTATATTTAATTTACCTCAAACCCCATAAAAATGCTTACATGGTGATATGTAGGAGGCACTCTATTATAAAAAGAACACGAAAATTTTTATATTTTTTCACATTTTGTATATCACCTTAATTTTCTTTTGTGTTACAGCTAACAGAAGAATAGTCAACTCAAACTGCGGCTCTACTTTCCCTACAGAAGCTAACTCAGGTACCAGGCAGTTCGATGACTTCGTATCGCCTGGCTATATCAATTATTATTCAATCAGTCCCAATTATTTCTTTGGTAATAATGATAACAGAAGAGTACGCATTTCTCGGGCTGGTAGTGGAATTGGCAACCTTATTGTTTGCCACTCACGTGTCGTTTCACAACCGAGGCAAGTATTCATTTATGTAATAAATAGGCCATAATTTTTTTTTCACTTAACGATGGGGGGGGGAGTCCGTCGGGAAGGGGTAGGGGAGCAAGATTTCGATACTTAGTAGTTAGTCTACATGTACTTGAACTTGAATTGGTTTTGTTTTTCAGACAAAACGCTACGATCATAGGATTGGATCAGAATGCAGTGACCTGTGAAACGATTACAAACAGCGGTGTCGTTGATATCAGTCTTCGGAATGCTTGCGAGGGGCACTGGATTATCAATGCTTGTCCATTCTTCTTCATATCCGTCCAGTCGTCAATCGTAGGAACTCCAGCGTTAACGGCCTCGTGCACTGGTAAAATTCCGTTACATGAAATTCCATTTTTCGATACTGAAAGGAGTATTTATTTTTAATTAATTCGCATTTAAACTAAAACCATCGTTTAGGACGACCATTTTAATTTGAAGTTTTGAATTTTGAGTTTAGTATTTATTCATGTTAATAAATTAATTTATAATATAAAAATATTTGATATGTAGGTAGGTAATAAATAATATTTTGGTTTATCTATCTAAACTTGTACTTATTAGATAAATATTTTTCTTTGTGTCTTACGCTTTTCTGGATTGCGTTATTAAGAGTTAGGTACTATATTACAACCACGTTAGGTATATTTAATTGCAGCAACTTCTAATCTAACAATATTGGTACTTGTAGGTGCAGAGTGCAGATTCCCGTTCGACATCAGGTACCAAGTACAGATTCAAGACTTCGGCTGCTTCAGCAGTGCCAGTACTATGAGACTCAGTATTCTCTTGACGTTTGCTGCATTTTTTTTCCAATTGCTACGCATGTAATTCATAAGTAAAAAAAAAATTAAAGCTAAAATTATTAAATAAGTTGGACGATGTTCGAGGGTAATTGCTTTAAGCTGCCATGAGATTTTGCACATAAAAGCAGTGTTTAATTTTTCTTAGTTTTAATGTACTTAAATCGTAAGTAGATAAAAATAACCATAGCTAATAAATAAGTTAATGACAATATCGATCCACCTGTATTTTTTTCTGCAGTTTTTTTTCACATACTTTTTTAAGCTATTCTCTATAAACTTTGTAACTATGTATTTGTATTATAATGTTAGTATTAGAATTAAAAGTAGTATGCATTGACGCATTTAATTCAACAGACAGTAAGTAGATACCTATTTGTCAGTGTGTAGATATTTATGGAAATAATGAAGTGTGTACCTAAGCATAAAACTAAATATAACCTACCTACCTAATATGATTTGCTAACACGGAAAATGTATATATTTGTTTCGTATTATGTAACAGGGTAATACCATAAATATTTAGTATTTTGTTTTCATATTCAGGTGCAATTAATGTAATATTTTGATAATTAATCACTAGATCTACTACATACTATTAGGCACCTAAGACAAAGAAGTAGGTCTACTATACTTATTTACTGTATACCTACTTAAATGTAAACTTAGATAAAAAATAAACAACGTGTAACAAATGATTTCTTTTTTTATTAAATTATATATTCTTCTTTAATTTTGATTTTTCATTTGATTAAATATTAAAGTTTCCAATCATTCATATTAGATACCTAATAAAGTTTTATCTAAAATACATAGCATGTAGTATTAATTAACTACCTACCTAAAGTTACTGCTTTTTTAATAATGACTATAAACGTATCAAGATGCTGCTAAAACATTTGCTCTAATGATAATGGCAAATATAGTGAAGAAACTGATAATATTCGAGAGTTACCTACCTACCTATTGTTTTTTGAGGATGAGTGCTGTAATCAATTATTGCCCACTTGACCAGCATCGTGAATAGGACTAGCATGAACAGGATAAACCCCTGTTATCAAAGGGAAAAAGGTAACTTTTAAAGAGCTCATAGTAGGGACTGAAGGCTCATAATTATTATGTTTTTGTGATCTATAAAACGTTGTAACGTAGAAGCTACTCCCGTTGGATTCATAGATGGACTTTCTTGACGACCAATAGCACGGGCACTAAGTTATCTTATTATATTTTAAAGTTTGTTTTTTAATGTTTTTCACTTTAACGCTTTTTGCACATTGTCCTCTGCCTAATAATTATAAGTTAATTATTTGATTTAAACAAATTAATTTAAATAACAAACACGTAAAACGGAATGTAACTGTCATTGACGTTCATGTCCTTGCTTATTGGTTATATATAAACGTCATTGTCAAATTGTCAACGATCTGTCGTCGTACCAAAATAAATACCGTACTTGTAAACATAAAATTTAAAATTAATTAAATAAAATGTCTGGTGAAGACTGTGAGTCGCTTGAGCGTGGTGAAGGAGATGGCCAGAAATCTGATAAAATGTTTACTTTAAAGAAATGGAATGCCGTTGCTATGTGGAGCTGGGATGTGGAGTGCGATACTTGTGCTATTTGCCGCGTCCAAGTTATGGGTAAGTCTAGTTTTATTCTAACTTAAGCAGAAATATTTGTACTACTAATTTCTTAACACGGTTAGGGGTTAAGGGCTTGGCGTCCTATTAAGACTTCTTGAATATGTTATCTGTATTAATAAATAAATAGGGTACTTTTTCATGATTTTGTCTGAACAAATTGTACTGCATTTATGGTAAAATATATTTAAATAAACATTTTGTGGCATATTCAAGTGGAAAAGAGTATGACATAGGAATACAACATGAAGCGATAGATGGTGCTGTTGTTAATATATTGAGATACCGGGACCATTATGACTACTTTTTTTTTATCTACAGAACTTTCTATAACAGAATCACAGTGTTGGCTACTCACCATCATGTGACATGCTCATTTGACGTCATAACATATTAACTTAGTCCAAAAAGTGATATTTCTGAACTACCATTGTGCTTCTTATATTTTTTTCTAACCCAAAAACCATTGGTATTCTGATATGTCACCAACATAGAAAATTTCTAATCGTACAAGAGGAATGTACAATAATAATAAAATTGGAATAAAATGTATTGTAAGTCCTGTTCCTGGATGTTGTCTCTCAGTATGCCAGATTTCATTTTAATCAATTCAATGTATAGTGCGTAAAAGAAACGTAAACACAAACTTCTTTCCCATTAAATTTTATGTTTATAATATTAGTAGTATAGTCACTTAAAATATTATAGTTACAGAATATCTAAGGTATAATTTGTTTTTTATTTTTTTTTAAACAAAATGTCAATTAATGTCTTAATAACATAAATTAAATGTCTTAAATAACGAAACAACATGTTACTATAACATAATATTTAATGTTTCATATTTACATTTGTGCATAATTATATGAACTTAACTATGACTAAAATATTACTTATTAATATGCTTAGAAATTCTTTAAATAATTCAGAACTCTGAAAGCAAAAATATTTGCTTCGTATTAAAAAATACCTTGTGTTATTATGTCCTTCTGTGTATTTCTTGAGTCTTTAGTAACTTTAAACGGAGGATTGTTCTTGAAATATCTACGATTCACATATTATAGGAAATTGTTACTTTAGCAACAATAGAAAATTTTATTAACACCAATGTTGTTACATATAAAAAAATAATTAAAACAGTTGTAAATATGTAATACAATACTTGATTTTATAACAGAGCCTCAATTTTGCTTACATAACTAAGAATTTTGTAATTTAATTAAATTATCTTATACTAAAAATAATACATATTGTCGTAAATAAATTAGCAAAAATGCAAATGGACCTAACTATACTACTGAGAATGAGTTGAGACTCAATCTAGTCATATGGCCATTTGGCTCTAAATTACTATTGTTTGCTTTAACTCTTCTGTGAATAGAAGAGTAAGTATATTAAGCAAATACTCTTTATTTGTGTCTGTTTTATTGTTATTAAATACAACATTCATGTATCTTTTCTACATTGTAATTTGTAAACGATGAGATTCAAATTGCAAGTTGGTGGTTTAGAAGTTTTTTTTTCATAGCAACTTCATTTAATAAATTTTAGCATCCACTAGGTAATGGTTTAATATTTGCGATAGAACTCATTCTACGAGTTCGCGGACTTATCCTTCCAGTCATTTTATTTTCGATCTGCTCTAAACTTTTGCCCCGAGTTTCTGGTACATACACTATTACGAAGAATAATCCTATGAAGCAAATACACCCGAATAACCAAAATGTACCTGCAGGCCCGATTCCTGTTATTATGTTATGAAAAGTTTTTGTTACTGCAAATGTGCATAACCAGTTAAAAGCTGTACATATTGAGGCCGCTGCTCCTCTTATTTTAGCCGGTAAAATTTCGCCCATCATTAGCCAAGGAATAGGACCGAATGCTAGTGAAAACCCTAACAAGTATATCATTAGAGTAGTAAGGGGTAGCCATCCCAAATTTGACACATCTAAGTGAAGGTTATCACGTACATAGAAAAACGTGCCTAAAACTATCAATGTAATCGTCATGGTTATCGAGGAAATGTACAGAAGAAGTTTACGTCCAGCTCGGTCAATGAGAGCTGTAGCAATAAATGTAGATATGAAATTAACTACTCCAACTATAATAGTCGAAAGATTTTCGTCCACCGAACTGCCAGACATTTTAAAGATTTTGACCGTGTAAAATATTACTGCATTTATCCCAGATAGTTGCTGAAAGGCCATTAATCCTAAAGAAATTAGTATTGCTTTAAGATATTTCATTTTAAGCATTTCACTTATGGATGAATCGCTTTCAATTTCTGCATCAGTCAATGCTATATCCCGCATTTCATTATCGATTTTGGCGTTTTTACCACGCAGCCATTGTAACGCCTTCCGTGCTTCTTCATTTTTGCCTTGAGATATATACCAGCGCGGAGTTTCAGGAATCATAAACATGAGAATAAAAAATGGCACCGACAATGCTGCACCAAGATATGCTAGTTCAGACCAGTCTAAATACTTTCCGGCAGCATAACATATTAAAATACCGATATTACCAATGGCGGTGGGGAACAATCCTAATGTGCCACGTACTTCTGGTTGAATAGTTTCCCCAAGGTATACTGGAAATGCTAATGAACCAACGCCAACACACAATCCACATATCGCTCGTCCAGTCAGTACTAAATGGACAATTCTCGCGGTACCAATGAGAATCCACCCGATGAAGAATGGTACTGCAGTGAACAATATTGTCCTACGTCGGCCAATATAGTCCACTAGAGGACCACCAAGGACTCCTCCAGCTAAGGCTGCTAAAGGCATCAATCCACCAACCCAGCTTGCCTGTGAATTAAAACAATAAATTCGTCAACACATTTAAGGTAATAAAAAAATTGTTAAAGAATACTTTTTAAATTAAAATTAAACGCGTTTAAAATCATTGTTTTAACTGTGCTTTATGTGCCTTATGACTATTTTTTGTCGTGTTGAACTCCAAAATTCCGTTCTATTTAAGTGGGAGTGTCATCGTGATTCGTTCTAGTTGTATTCATAACGAAAATTGATGACGGCATAGCAGACTTTTAATAATCTTCGGGCTTTATTAATATGTGCTGTCTTGTTAACCTTTCACATTGTTTGTTTATTGTTCTTTAAAGACTTGTATGGGAGAGTTAGAAGTTTAAATTTTATATTGCAATTCAAATGTTTATATACGTACCTCTTCCTCGGTCACTGATATTCTTGTACTATTTTCCATCGTAACTAGAGCAGGTGATGTATAGGCAGACGAAAATCCAACAATCATTGAACCCATTGAAACTGCAACTGCAGCTAATACCTGTAATAATGACAGAACTGATAAATAAAATATTATGTACACAATTAATTATTTAAAGGTATTTTACCTTACGTAACTTTATCGATGTTAATTGAAAATTTACTACCTACTTTGATTCGGATTTGGACTCCCTAATGTTAGGAATATGTTAGTGCAACCACTCTTTTGCTTTAATATACAAGTATCATCGTTATGTAACAATGATGACATAACATTAACGCGATGCATTTGTAAGATATCATCATTTGATCAAACGATCATCAAATACAGTTAGTTCGAAATGCTGGGTCCTACGCCGTGACAACAGCAAGTTAAAGTAGTATCGTTTTTCATCCAGTAACTGTAACGGGGTATGAATTGGTTGAAGTATGCAACAAGAGCAAGAAGCCGTACTGTAAGTACCTACTCGATGAATGTGTGACGTTACTTCAGGGAGGTGTGTGCGGACCGCCTACGACTAATTTAAGCAATCATCAACTATGATTGAAGCGGAGACACTCACACGTCCTCGCGATAAATCAAATGTTTTAGTGTTTCGTAGAACGCATTTTCGTTTTAACATTGCTTAAAATTTACAATCCATTATTCCTTTTAATTAAACAGCTTTCATACCATGTACTTAAGAATTAATTTAGTATTATATCTTGAAAATAAACCGCACCTATTCATAACACATAAATACTTTGTTGACTATATCACAGTTATACCATTAATAATTTGTAAATATTTTCAGCATTAAACAATTTCACACTTAAATAAGCTTGAAGTAAAATAAATAACTTTGTATAATTACAAATAACATAGTTACTGACGTTATATACTGTAAGCAGGTGATACAGCTCTGAAAGTTGTGTAACTGAAGCGTGCTGGTAAATTATAATTATATTCTAATGAAAGTTCTCATTTATATACAACGAGGCAATTGGTGGGTAGTTATAGGGTACAATGGGGAAGATACGATATTAATATTTAATGATGGGCTGTACTGAATAATAATTAATTATTACGCACTTTTCACACATACCAATGTTACTGTATTCAGTAAATTATTATAAACAAAAATGTTTCAGTACACACCTGTGAAAAAGTATATTTCGGTTTCTCGTAGTCATTGCTGTGCGCTACTATGCTGTAGTGCGTATCGGCTCTCATTAAAATCTTCATCGTGTCTGTATAATTACCAATCACCAAAACATTAAAATTTTAACACTCATATGACAACTTGATAACAACGCACTGAAAGTGAACCCAAGGAAGTCACTGAAGAAATGAGCATCTCGCCGCGATGGCGCGATTTATATGAGCACAAATTGATTAACAAAACTGATTGGCTTTCGAGGCTGTGTGATTCAAAACAATACGATTCTTTATTTATAATGTGATTTCCTTACATGGTTTTCCCTATCGTATTTACACCATTAGAAATTAATGTTAAAATAGGCAATAAGAATGTGCGTAGGTTCTGCCTATAGACAGACTTACTTGCAAAGCTTCTTGAAACCTGCTGCAAATTTAATGTTGAAATATCTGTCGGTTACAGTTGAATATTGTAGGGCAATTATAAGGACACTACAATTCCTTGTGGTATCCTTTTACACAATACTTTATATGTAACAGTGTGCTATTACCACTATTAGAGTTGTTTGTTTTCCTAATATGAAGGAAATCGCAACAAGGAATACCTTTAGAATAATATTGTATCAAGACATATTTTTGCAGTAAATGAAATCAACAGAAATATCCTATTAGTTGCCCTATTTGTTACTTGAAGGTTAAGTCCAAATAACTAAACCTAAGCTCTTTTCTCTTTCGTCTTGAATCTAAGTTGATACGTATAAAGGTGTAAGTATTACCTATAGACAAATACAAATATTTTCATGTATCCATAAGCATTTTCATCCTCGTTACAATTCCTTCTGTATCGAGATTTGCTCTAATCGACCCACATCTATCTGATTCTATCCTTTTTATTTCCGATTAATAGCTGATATCTCCTTCAGGTCTATATATCTAGTGAAAGGCCTCTCTTATATTAAAATGTAGTCAGCAATATTGATTATCTTCAGTAGTTAAGTATACTTATCCAACATAATATTTGTACCTATTAAAAGTGACTTGAAGGGTGATAAAGTCAGTATGTCAAACGGGTGCTGACATCCCAACGACAACATAACCACATTCAGATGTTAATCGTAACATCAACATAATTATGTTTTTATAACATTGTTTCATGGTTCTAGCAATAGTTAATAGTAAAAATACTTTCAACATCGGACATTTACCGTAACACACACTACGTATCAATTACATCTTTACGTAGACATAAATTAAGCACGTCACAATTTAATGACATCGTCAATTGCACGTGTTATTCGATCCCGTTCAATGAACATGCGCCTGACAAGGGAAATTTCACATTAAATATTCCATACTATGTTTTTCTGGAATGATTACTTATCATTTTTCTATCAGTTTTAATCTGAAATTTCTTCATAAGATCTTTTATACCTCGAACGAGCTGAATGATACCCCATCCATGATACCCCACTACGGGGTAGAAGAGAAAAAATACATTCCATATTTTACCTGTGGGGTACGGCATGCAGCCGATGCAGAATGCATCGGGCATTCGCATGAGATGCCAGAGCCAATTGACATACGGTGAATAGTCATCGTGGTGGTTTTATTTCGTAGGAATTCCCCATAGCCTGCAAATTTTGGATTCGGTTTCCCCTTCAAGATAGGGAAGCTTACCTGAAAAAGCATATTAAAAGATTTTATTTTGTTGTTATTTTCTATTTTGTTGTTATTTTATAGAATTTTCGTATTAAACTTCACTAAATTAGTGCCAATATGAACATGGCAGAACTACAAAAGTGTATGTATGTGTACGCAACTCTACAAACGAATTGGGTTGATTTTCCCTATTCAGTAGTACTTCTACTAAAGAGCAGAAGTAGAATTAGTTGTGGCGGGTTATGAGCACGTAGTGTAACAGTGATTACATTTATTATTATAATGACAAGTTCATACTTACATTTTAAAACTAGATGCACTTCTAATTTGAGCTAAACGATACTAAAATTCAATGTGCACCTGAGTATGCTGATACTGGCTTTATGACAATAGGTCATAAAGTATTACGTAATTAGACATACTTCATATAATACCGCTAATGAAAATGTAGAACGATATCTGATGACAAAATAGTTGTTGCTGCCCACGCGCTTTTGTAGACTCGTCCACTCTGATCCAGTTTTCCATACCTGTAAAGATTCCGTCCATCCATCTTTGAGTGCAACTCTAACTAAACTTGCTGAAATATGGGCGAAGCTTTGGTGCTAGGCTTGTTAGGTTACTGGCCTTGTGCTCCACAGTTTAACTCTTGGGTTACTAACCTGGGGGGTAATTACCCCCCGCAGGGGTAAATCAGCTTTTTTACGAGATTAATGAAAGACCTAATTATTAGAATCGTAAAATTACAAAAATACAGAATAAAGTTACTTGTAGGTATTGTTTCTTTTGATAACATTTTAAAGACGGGTAAGATCAGTTTTCCTCAGGTCACAGGGTTAATGAATGATATTGAAAGGGTTTGGAACCACTAGTTAGAACCCTTGAAGTACTTGTGCGTGGCGGTAAAATTTTTACTTATCTGATAACATAGTACCGACTTCGTAGAGTCTATGTTAAATGTTTTAACGTTTTCTGGATCCAGTAAAAGTGCTATAGGCGATATTGCATATATGCTTATAAAATTTGGAAAATGGAAGCATGTTTTTGCTTTACTTCATGCAATAAGACCATTATAATAAATGTTAGACATTTCCATGACAAATGATCAATGTAACCAATAGAACCGAGACATATACGTCACTTATGAATACGTATCGTCAAATAATGTTATTGTTTATGTATGTATGCCCCGTGGAATATTTTTTAAGTGCAGCATTGATATTAACCTAATCGGTGTAGGTGTGGCCGTAGAGACGATTTGTTTGGCTTGCATACACACATGTGCTATTGTTTACTCAATGCACTAGCTGTAATGTACCGTATCAACCTTGCCGTGATTCCTCATAAATGTTTTGCTGTCTCTAGTTCTGGCTTATGTACCATTGAAGACTATCGATACTTGGAATAAAACTGTAACGGGATCAATTGTGTACCTACATTTAATATTTTAGTGTTGGTAGGCTTTGTTATCGATGCAGGCACTAATTTTTTATTTTTTATTATTGTCTCTCAGTTTGTATATCTGTCTTGTTTGTAGTAAATGTAGTACCTAGTAGTTAATGATGGGTGACCCTCACCACCTTCAAACCATGAAGTCTTAGGATCAATTCAGTGAATTCAGAGTCTCGGCATGATAGTAGTTTAGATGACTGAGATCTAAAATACTTTTTGACTCGGGAAACTGTTTTGTTCGTATTAGGAAATGTGACGACCTAATGGAATAACAGTTACTGGTACTATACAAGCCTGTCGTTCAAAGGGTCCTGGGTTCCGTTCCCAGCGAGGCAGAAATTTTAACGAGTTTTAATTTCTATTCTCATGCGTGTGTGTGTGTTCTCTTGTGTTTCTGTTATCCATGTCACCGAACGGTACAGGTAATCCTAGTGTGGGACTATGAGTACGAAGAGTTATTTAAAAAAAGTGCATAGTAGTCTGTCTTTTTACCTTGTCTTATTTTAAAATTAAAATAAAACATTTTCAAAGCAGTTTTTTTGGAATATTTAAGCATTTAAGATACTGAAGTGATGAAATAACTAAAACATAGCTGGAAAACTGTTATCCTGATTGATCTGAATTTTTTTAGTGTGAATAGCTTGGGCCAATACATAAATATATGGTATCAGGCCTATTTTTTAGTTCAAGGATCGTGCGTCCATCGAAGAATTTATTTAGCATATTATCATTAGGTAAATAATGTATATTAAGTCAATATTTTTTAATTACAAAGATTGTCCTATTATATTACGAAACTACTAGTCACAGTACTTGGTTTGTAGGACTCTAAAATAAATATCAGGTAATAATAAAAAGCAAAAAATTTAGTAAATTTTTATATTAAAAATTAACAAATAAATAAATATAGCCTTCGTAATATACGAAGTCACATGTATAGTATAAAGTAATATACTTAAAATAAATCTACGGATCTAATACCATAGTAATCATTTAAATTGAAACTAGTCTACGGTGATTTGGTTACAATGTTATTAAATTATGGATACTTTGTCATGATCAAATTGATACATTAATTACAGATCTCAGTTCAATAACAATTTAAAAATATACAAACAAGTTACAGCTAAAGGAACTATAAATTTCCTACTAATATTACTTACACAACTTTCTATATTTACAAAATGATCAACCTATAAATACAATCCATATCAGTCTTCAGCATACACGGTGAATATCACAATCAGCGTGTCGCCCATTGCACCGCCTGTCTTTGTACCTTAATGATTTTATATGACAGTACAGGGCACGTGCACTCTGCACCCTGGAATGTATTTTACTTTCCTTAATTCAATATGAGTTAACAAGGGTTCTGAATCTGTTTACCCCCGTTTATGCTTCGCACTTTCCTTGATCCACCTGTCAATTTCTTTTCAATTTCTTCTAAACTCTTGCCCCTCGTTTCGGGCACACAGAATATAACAAAGAATAGCCCGATCAAGCAGATCACAGCAAACAACCAGAAAGTACCAGACATACCAATAGCGGCAATGATATTGTAGAATGTTTTTGTGACGACAAATGTACATGTCCAGTTGAAGGCGGTGGCTAAAGCTGCTGCGTTACCACGAATCTTGGAAGGTAATATTTCTCCAAGCATAAGCCAGGGAATAGGACCAAATCCAATTGAAAATCCAAGTACGTAAATAACTAGACAGATTAATGGCAACATTCCGTAATTGCTTACATCAATCCCATTAACCTTTAAGTAGAAATATGCTCCTAAGGCGACTAAAGTGATGATCATTGAGACTGATGAAACATACAGCAGCATTTTTCTGCCCAGGCGGTCGATGATTGCTGTTGCAATGAAGGTTGATGCAAAGTTCACTGCTCCTATTATAATACTGCTCCAATTCTCATCAATAGAGCTCCCTGAATGCTTGAAGATTTCTGAGGCATAGAAGATAACCGCGTTGATACCACTCAGTTGTTGAAACAGCATCAGTCCAAGGGAAATGAAGATAGCTTTCAAATATTTCCTTGAGAATAACTGGCGAAAAGAATTGCCACGATCGAGATCACTTTCAGCTTGGGATCTTGAAAGGTCATGCATTTCTTTTTCAATATTTATATTTTTTCCTCTTAGCCACTGCAGGGCTTTACGGGCATCCTCGACCCTTCCTTTTGTAAAATACCAACGGGGCGTTTCAGGTATCGCAAGCATTAGTAAAAAGAATGGAATCGGAAGTGCGGCACCAACGTACGCCAAGGGAGACCACTCTAAAATACTTCCAATGAAGAATGCTAGCAGGATTCCTGTGTTACCAAACGCGGTTGGCAGTAAACCAAGAGCGCCTCGAACTTCTGGTTGTATCGTTTCTCCAAGATAAACTGGGAAGGCGAGAGATCCAACTCCAACGCAGATACCACAGAAAACTCGACCCACTAAGATCATGATTACGTTCGGTGCCGTAGCGATTAGCAGCCAGCCGATGAGAAATGGCACGGCAGTACATGTGATGGTCGTTCTTCTTCCTAGCTTTTCTATCAGTAGTCCACCCGTAACGCCGCCGAGGAGGGCAGCTAAAGGCATCAGACCTCCAACCCAACTACTCTGTAATTAAAATAAATACCACTGTTAACAACGTTACTGAAAAAAGTTTCAAAACTGTTACTGAGGTATAGAAAGCAACATAAAGTTTTGTTCAGTTTTATTACTTAAAAACTATATATTAAATTGCAAAATCACGTAACTAAAAGCAAGCTTTGTGTTTAACTTACTTCTTCGGGTGTGATGTTAAGTGTCTCTGTTCTATTCATGGATGGAAGTGCAGGGGAAGTATATCCGGACGAAAATCCAACAATCAGAGAGCCCATTGACACAGCAAATGCCGCCAATAACTGTAACAATTAAAAACAACTTTTAATATAATGATGCATACATGATTAATTTTAACGATTTGACAAGGACCTGATATGCTTCTGATTTAAACATGACTACGATCAAAGCTTCTTTTTGGGGTCGGCCGATGTGAACGTAGTCACACAAACCTCACCACGAAAGCTCTGAAGCCAGTGAGCGTTTCGGTCCATTTATGTACTTGGTGTGTATATTTACATACGTGCATATGTTTGACGTTTCACCCTCGTGTTGTGTACACAAGGAAGTTAATACTGAAAACTTTACCCACTTCGCTAAGCAAACTATGCAAACGACATTGATGCAAAAATATCTTTCGCTTACAATGGTTTTGTTGCTTTCTAATCCAATAAAGATCATATTATCGAACGGTTTTGTTTTCCTTTTTAAAAGGAAAATTATTCGAACAACACAATCGATTCAACGTAAAAGTGAAAATGATTGCTCTTCGTTTCATTGCATCTGTTATCTATGAGTTTATTAACCGTATAATAGGACCATGAAAAATCGCTTTCAAAAGGCAAAATATGAATTTATAGTTTCTGTATACATTGTTGTTTTAAACGTGCTTACTAGAAGTGCGTATTTATATAGCACTACAAAAATTAGTGGGACATCGAAAAGAAGGTATAATTTTGATTAAATTAGTTATTTTAATGAAGGAAAGACATTTACTAGAAATCCTGTTATACGTAATAAGGGAACAAATAAGAAAACCCACATACCTAAGTTACTAAATTCAGGTAAGGGTAATAAATGACCTTTAGTCCCTTATAACCATTAAAATTGCATCAACAAATTATCAATTAATTATTAGAATTATGTAAAAGCTCAGAACTAACCTGCGTCCACAGATACAGTCGTTGTGTTGTAGGGCTATAGGGTGGAACATCTCCATTAATGGTGTAATCGGTTTTAATTTTATTATTTTCTGTGCTCAGTTGTTTTACGTAGGGCACAGAGTTTCGTAAGTTCTCGTCCTTTTGATCGCTTTTGATCTCCATCTCCATTTTGTACTTGAATTCGTTTCCTAAACTTATTTGTCTCAATTGTTGGAAATGACGGCGGGTTTTCTCGAACGAATCCTGTTCGTCTTCGCTGCTGCTCTCTGTGGACACGTTTTCTGGGATTGTTGCGTAGTTAGGTACAAGTGTGCCTTGTGATCCACATGAAGTTGCGAGGGAGGTGCAGGTTGTCGAAGCAGAGAGCGTGGGTCGCGAAGGCACTCGTGCGTATTTTGGCCCACGAGTGCGATATAACCGCTCCTCGTCGTTCTGCCCACGACGTCCTTGGTCGCTTCCACCCTGAAATCAAGAATTATAAACGTGAATATAATTACCAATTATACTAATCAATAAAACCATTTTCACACACTTTCTTGCTAATAATATTACCTAGAAAATCTTGGAGCAATATGACCGAAATATTGTTTAAACTAGTAGACTTAACATTCAATACTAAACTATACATCCGCAAACACGATCCATTTATTATATTCCGTATCTTATGTGCGTAAGTCTGTTAAGACGATAAGAACTGTTGAACTCCGAGAATCTGGGGTCAGATAGAGAAAACATTGCTTATTGACCACTATTCATATGGTCACTGCATGTTTTCGATAACCTAGCGATATGTATGTATGTTCACCCTGACCCAATCAGCAACGCCATTTTCTATTAGGTATCACTATAACACTATAAATAATTTTAATAGTTACTCGTGTATTAAGTATTCAATAAAAAGACACTTCTCCGAGAACATACAGTCTTTCAATAACAGTCTGTGCTGATGTTCCAGTCGATTGTTGATATTATCACGCGCCTCGACAACTTCTTTAATGATGTTTATAAAACATAACCACATATACATAACCGTTTCTTCCATTATTATATTCGAAACAATACTAGCAAGTACTAATTCACAAAATATTACAAAATTATGTTAAAAAAATAATGTATCTGCATGTGAAGAGATGCATGCTTTTGGTTACTTGGCTTAGCGTATATTACGAGTACAAATTACCTTTGATTCGTCATGAAAAGTTTTATAATTTTCCCAGTATTTTGAAATTAAAGACCTTTTGTAAACTTTTAAATTTGAATTGTTTTTGTCAAGAATATATGGCATGATGTGTGTCATATGTCAAAAGCGAATGATTGATTACACAATAAGTTTTCATTTCTTTAATTTTATCCATAATCAAAAGTAATTAATGTGACTCATCGTCTCTTTAAAAATGATTAAATATTGATAATTACTTCTTGCTAAAGTAAAATAAACTTTAACAATTTTGTGTACATGAAGCAAACAGAAATTGATACAATAACAATTCAAGAAATTTCTTCGGTTCATATCTTCGCAAATACCATTAACGGGGGCTTACGGGTCAACATCTCAGGTCTGGAATAACCAATTACTGTTAGTGTTTCAATATTGTACTTCAATGTTCCTTTTGTTATCGATTCTTTAATGTTAAATAGAAAGAATATTTATAGCTACTATTATATTTTCATCTCTCCTTCTCATGACTCCCCTAATGTTGAAAGAACTTCAAATATTTTGGAGCCTTCAAACTCAAATAGTCATCATCCAATATGTAGGTAATGATTCCATATTTCTTAGTGATTTGTAAATTAAATTGAGGGTTTCATTAGAAATTATATTAATAATTAATGAAAAAAATACGACATAATTATATAATGTCCTTTACTCTGCCACTACTAATTAAACATGATTGTATACTTAAATCTTAAATAAAAGCGCACAGCTGTTTCTAAATCGGCTGTAATCTTGAACTTGTCATTGAAAACAGCTATCGATGGGGATGCCCTACCTATGCCATAACCAAGTTGACCCGTTACCTTATCGTAAACAAACAACACAACGTGACCCTTATAGCGCTGTTCCATCGATCGACCTTATATTCCACTAGTATACTTGTGTATAGATATTGTAGTCTCTTTTATTTCAAATTATATTGAATAAAAATCTAATATTTTTATAACAACTATTAACTTGTAAGTTACTTTAAGATGTACCTATTTATACTTATTTATCCTATGGTAGCTGGATAGTTAGTTCACCTTCATACGATTACTTTATATTCGGAATGTACCTATAATTTAATCATCCTTTACCTGTTGTACTAATGTTATCGTCCTTTTTACTAATTATGTACCTATTGCATTTAAAGTAAATAAACGACATTAGTTAGTCTTATTCTAACTGGGTCAGTGCAAAAGCTATCGTCGAAGATTGTGTATTATAGCAAATGTCTTCATGGATCTGGAATTTGTAAAGATAAGAGGTCAATATAGGTTAAACACTTCTTTTTAAAGCATACATTTATTTATTCAACATTTAGTAAAATTAGAAGTTTCATAATGTTTGGCTGAATTTATAATTATAGTGTTTGGTTTACGTTATCTTTTATCATTAACCATCCAACTCGTATCAACGCCCTCTACCGGCGAATGCTGAAAGCAGCTGCTATGATGGCTGATTCTGTAATTTCATAACTTGATAGATGGCGCTCTCTCTCCAACTTTCTAAACAATGTGTACTGTGCTGCCATGCCACGTGGTAAATTGTAACTAATCTTCTTTCGTTAGTATTTTACATTTCCTGTAGTTGAAATTGATATCAGAATTAACCGTAATGGTACCATAATACGAGTTGATTAATTTTGAAATAAGGATAATTCGATTCGTTTCTTTATCCAGTTATGCCTAATGTAATGTAGTTTGTCCTCTGGGTTCAGGAATCAAATGCTTAAGTAGAAAATACTCGTATTCTCAACATTGTTTTGAGAACTCCAAATAATTGCATCATCAATTCATAATTAAGGACCATCATCAATAAAATTATGCTTACTGTTTTTTTTTATTGTTTTTACAAATTACTTATGTGTGATTTCCCAGAAGAGTGATCTCTAAATCTATTTGTAAGTACGAATTAATTTACATTTTAGTGTAAGAGGAATCTAATGGTTAAATTTAAGACCCATAATACAGACATAATTTTAAAAGATATGTGATATAAGAAAATTGTGTTAATTACTTTTTGTTATGAAGAACTTTCTGTTGCATGACGGCAATTGTTTTCATCTCACTTAGTAATTTGTCTATGTGCTTATCAGCTCTATCTTACAACAATACTAATAGATACTCGGCCAAATTTACAGTCAGTCCATCTGTTCGATCATCATTATCATCTCTATCTATGTCAAATGTTAGTTTTTTTCTATCCCTGATTAGCAGCACAAACAATAAATTGCTTATTACAAAATTAAAAGTAAAAATTACCAGACTAGATTATATAAATTCTTTTTTAACTATAATAAATGTAACTGCTACTACATAGTTCAACAATATACATAATATATTTTGTGTATTAATTAATCCATTTAAATTTAAATTAAGTATCTATGATTAAATTGGTATTTACTAGTTATAATTAGCTGAATAAAATCTAATTAACTATGGCCACTGATAAGTAACAATAGGTGCTATTGTCGCAAACCTTGATAGTAAACTTTATCAGTATTCAACAGTTCTCTCATCTCTTCAGTCATTTTCAAAATTCAAGGAACGGTTATTCCTAAAATCTTAAAAGCTAATCGTACATCTAATTGCGAGTTAGTGAAAATCCAATCATGTTTCATCATCCAATGTTTGTATCCGTTACTAGGCAACCCCTCGAATCAAATGTTCCGAGGCGAGCAGCCTGCGACCAGACACATTCCAGAATTTTCGATACTGAACGTTCCATTCTATTCGATTTACAAAAATCAACTCCTAACGGAAGGGTATGTATAGATCGTAACATACCGTCGCTGATATAACCTGATAATATCATAGCATTAATTGATATAGATTATAGATGTCGCTCTTCTTAAACTAGAAAATAATTTAGTGCTTACCATTTCGGTGGACAGCTGCTTCAGATATCCCATAAACTTCTCCATTGCGTTTGGATTGTTCTTATTGAAGCTCATCTTGATCACTCAGCAATTGTTCCGGTATTAAATATTAAAAGTTAACTTAATCCAAATTAGTATCAAGGAACGTCAAAGTGGTAATGTTTGTAAAAACTGACACTAGTAATAACGGTATTTTGTCTAACTTTAAATAGTTTTTTATAATCCAGATTCGCGATTATCACCAATATGCAAAATACATCACTTTTGCGTTAACGTCTTAGAGAAATAATGTCTATTTTGACCAGCTGTGAGCCAGTCCGCTGACTGCAAACTGCAACCGCGACTCGACACAGTTTAGCCGCTGAACGAAAATAGCGTGTAATTTGTGTGTTCAAATCACGTTATGGTGTTTTTCATTCAGCTAAGTATTTATTTCGCGCTCTTTCGCTGAAGTTTCACAACATTCAACTTTTTCAAGTCTGCACAACAAACTAAAATGTTGGCAGCGCGTACCGATTTCCTCAGAGTTCAAGTTATCTATTGAAACTTGCAGATGGCAGCGCAGTGTTTTATAGGAAGGTTGGTCGGCAGTCACCCCGCCACTCCCCGCCCCGCGCCCCGCTCGTCGTTGCGATATGGTGTTACATACGTGTGCGTGAATAGTTTTCGGTGTGTGTGCACACATGGAAACCTTCAGTACTTTACCAGCTCTACCTGAATTGCTTTGAATATTTGTATAAAACATTAGAATTTAACTCTGTCAATAAGTTGCTCTGTAATGTATTTTACTTTATTACTTGTGACATATTGCTTGTTAACTTTACATAGAGTAAAAATAATGTCTCGCCGCACGTACTTATCAGGCAAAGTGAAGTTTGTTAATCCCGTAACTATGTATAATTAATGCGATAATTCAAAATTTGTTTCGGCATAAATTTAGTATGGCATAGTATACCACACATAATTAAAAGTAATTTCACATTCAATATTGAATATCGGTACTGTTGGTACCTGTAACGGTACCTTGAAAAGATTAAAGTTAGCGATGACATTAATTTAAATTTCCATAACTTATGTATCAGACCACCTTCGATATCAGTAGGTACTAGTGATTTCAGTCTTGCACTTAACATAACCAGTTTTTTAATGTATGTAATTCAAAATTATCAGCATGAAAATTGCGTACTTTTCGACTTTGATTAGTAATCGTTGTGTAATTGTGGGAGCAAATATTTTGACGAATCATACTGCAAATGCAAACTAGTAACCGCTGTCATATTGTGAAATCTAAGCTATTTCTTTACTCCTGAAAAAGAGGTTGAAATACTTTTTGAAGTTGACATACTTGTTTAATTTTCGGACGCTGAAAATAAAACAATATAATGTTAGCATAACCTCATTACAGTCCATTACATAAGTAAAAGTTACATCATTAGGACGGTTGTTTTTGAGATTAGCGGTAACAAATTTGATGCAAAGGCGAAACAGCAAACCAACAAACAGAAAAAATAATTACAAATCGTACTATGGGGCCTATTGCATTCCAAGATTACCCCACTACTAAGTTTCCTCAAATATCTTCCATGTAGAGATCGATCAATAACAGATAGATGTTGTTCCTCCGGAGCCCCTCTTATTATTTTGAACCAGGGGTGATGTGTCACTGTCATGCTGCCTTTTCGTAACAAATTATTTCGGTACGTGAAATTTAGCGTAAATAAATAAAAATTTAGCGTAAAATCCATTCTAGTTTCATATTATTTTGCAAATCTAATATGTTTCTTATTTGAACTTATTTCATTAGTATTATCTATGATGGTTTTTTTTCTCTATATCTTCTTTTACAAGATTTCCTCTCATCCCATCTGAAAGATATATCTCATTTGATATTCCAATGTATAGTGTCCTTTTTTTGTAACAAACTATAACCATGTAATTAATAATTTTGGGTCTAAAAATAAAAACCTGATCATGTTCTTTATATGTCATAGAATAATGAGTATTTAATTTAATAAAAGAATATAAGGTATTTAATTTATACAGTATATTTTATGATTCAGCGTTTTTTTCACTAAATGTTCAGTTAGTAGACGATGAAAAAATTATAACATAAGTTCTCAGTACATATTGTTTTTGCTGTTCATATCAATATTCATTGCGGTTTTGCTGTTTCAATATTCGTTGAGAATGTAGGCGGGTCGCACACGTCACAACTATCCGACTGCACGACGCACGTAGGCCTGTACTCACTGCACTAAGCTGTAAATACACGCTGACGTAGGGTTGTGTGATCGCTGAAAATGATAAAACAATTAAACGTTAAAAGTCATGTTCTAAGATAGTAACTATGACTTTCGTCTTTGACGGAATGTAGGCGTGGTACATACTGTTGAAATAATCAGTGTTGATTATGCAGATAAAAAGAAGTACAGGTTCGTAATTAAAATGGCTTTTATGTGTTTTTAAAGATTAAAAAAAGGCGCATTACTAGTAAGAAACATTGGTAGGTGCTAATGATTATACATATTAATTATATTGAGTGTGCGTTAAATTAAAGGGGTGTGCTAGGTGCACGTCAAAATAGGTTAACTCAGTATACATTTAAATAACATTAGGTACTATACGCAATAACATTTAGGAGTATTCTTGAAACTAGCACGCTTATTGCTATCAAATCTGAACAATTATAGAGTATGGCAATTTTCGGCGTGCTAATAAAAATACTTTGTACCTATTTTGCAAATGATGCTGATGAATCATTGCTCAAGCCCAAAGATCAGCTTAGTTTCCAACATTATCGTGATTAATATTTATTATTAAAATTGTAAGTGATGCTCGTAATAATTTGCAGTGAAGTGCCAGCCCTATTACATTACAATTCGGCTGAATAGAATGTATCGCGCTATACATTTGCTGGCACCACGCCTTCAATAACAACAAGCGTGACTTAAATTACAGCACGCATGCCCTTACTCATACATTGTCGTCACTACGTCATAAGGAAGAAAATATTGAACATATCACTAAATCAAACGATTATCATTTTGCATTATAATTTTATATTATGACTCTGTTTCATTATTCATGCTGTTCAATAGGATCGTGTCATATGTTTGGTTCCGTGTGCAAATGTTTAATTGTACTTATTGTAAACTAAAAAAGTTTGATAATAGTAATAAAAATTCGGGTTTATTGAGAAACAAAAAATGTATTAATGAACTTAACAAATAACGATGAATATCAAATTTGATAATATCGAAAACAAAAAAATGGTGTGCCGCAGTTGCTTTAAAAATATTATTTATTATGCTCCCAAAGTAAAATTCGGTTTAAACTGGAAAATACGCCGACGTTTTATATACTTTTGAACGATTATGCTAAAATATACGGCACACTTTGCAAACCAATGACGTCAATCGTTTCTTCAAAGCTGTGCGATTTATTTAACTTTTTATTTAGAGTAAAAAGTAAATAAACGTTGGGTTGAGATGAATGATCTCGGTTATCAGCAAATTTTCCCAAATCATGACATTAAAATTAGGGCCACAATGCTAAATTTCATAGCGCAGTTTTATCGCGCGGTTTATTATCCGGGTACTGAATTTTGAATTAAACATACAGCCAATAAAAAACCGCATGATTCTGTTATTTCTTTCTTCCCTTCCAATGTGTCAAATATTTTAGTTAAAGATGGTAGTTTAGCAAAGCAGTTTAAATACCCTATGGCGATTAAGTTCTGTGGCACAATAAAACATAAAGGAATTACACTTAAAATGACAGTTAAAACTATTTTTTTCCCATTAGAACTCATAACAATGTCTTACTTAATAATACTTCCTCTTACTTGCCCCTTATAATTTCTTACTTAATAATACTAACTCGTGCATACTACATAACTATTATCAATCCTGACTGGTGACGTGCGTATCGTCACGTGCACCTGGCAACGGGTAAGGACGGTACGTGCGGACCGCATCGCGCTTCGAAAGCTCGTAGTGTGCCCCGCCCCCTACACATCAAAACAGACAGTCATCGAACGCGTCACAGCGACCCTAACGTGGTAACGTCACGGGTAGGCCCCCAACAAATAGGGTAAATGGATAACGTTCAACTTGCTTCATTGTAGTTTTGCTTGGGGTTTCAGTTTTATCTTTTAGTGTTAAGATAAGATTTTTTTTTAATTTATGCCTAAAATGTTAAATTACAGAGCACCTAAATGATATCAATCGAAAATAATACAATGATGATGATATGAAATAGTTACTAAAATGATGCTATGTAGAATACTATAGTTAGATGTCGGGAGTCCTCTTAATCTATAGTAAAACCAGACAGCGGTTGTGAAATATATGGACGTACTGAAATGTATCTAAAAATACAATGTGACATGTGTGTGCACGTGACGAATTGTGTTTTACGTTGTTGAGCAATGTACTAGAACGTCACACCTACTTATTCTTGGAAACATTGGACGTTTTAAATGTCTATAACCTTTGCAAGTCCGTAAGCAACGTGCGCTTTCTGTATGAAATTTTTAATGAAAGACGACAATACTTAAAAGGTAAAAGGCTAATGATACAATAAGCGATCAATTCAATTGATGGTTTGCTTCATGCTCGTGTTATGGGTGCAGCAACGTACGTTAGAGGATTTCCTGTATAGTACATTGAGTTGTTCAATAGCCTTGTTGGTTATACAATTTTACGGTAAACAGGTAAAATTGTAACTCTTAACAACGGCCAATTTGTACTAAAAATAAAATTATTAGTCATGGCAACTACAATTACCTATTATGGAAAAGTTCACCCACTCTAAAATACAATATGGTTCCAGCTCTTTGCTGTCCTTAAATCCATTTTACAAAACGCTCGAACAAAAGACAGTCACGAGTTTTCGATTGATATTTCTAGAACACATTTTTTGCTTGCGTTCCCTCCGAGGGCCCACATCTGAAATCGTTGGTTCCGTTTCGATAAAAATTTAGTACAAACTTAAAAAAATTGTAGCCTAAAGGAAAAATTTGTAGGTGTAATACGGCCAACGCTATAAGTCGTTAATTGTGGGCCCTCAGACGACCAACGTCACTTATTTGATTTGTGAATCTGGGCTATTTTTATAAATGTTGTGAATGTAGATCAACATCAATATCAGCTGACCTGGTTTTACGCAAGTATAGTTATTCCAATCGGTTTGTGGGCCCTCCGTTCGCGTTTTCTCAAAAATATCTTTGATCCTACAAATTCATTCTTACAAGTTGGAATGTTCGTGTTTGGTTATAATTTTGTACGAGTTCTAATAGTCCCTACGCCACAAGTATCGGCTTTATCACTTGTACTATTAAAAAGTAACAGCCATTTGTAATGTGGGCCCTCAGTCGAAACGCTTCATATTAATGTACTCAAGTTTATAAATATTGTGAGTGATGTATAAGTAAACACAAGCTCATTTAAAATTGTAGCATTTTACTACAAAAAGATAAGCACCAGTAAGTGTTTTAAATATTCCTCTTTACTAAGAAAAAAATAAGATTAAACTTTCAAGTGAAAACTATTAACGTTAGGGTAACCACACAATCGTAGTACCTAAATTAATTTAAACTATATTTTATAAAATCGTGTCTCTATATTTTATTGTTGAAAATGAACACAAAACCGTGGATTTTATGTTAATTGAATAAGTAATTGTATTCCGGTTTCCTGTTGTAATATTGAGGTGCTCCTCATTTTGAGTAACGTTGACATAAATATACAACAAATATTTTTATGCTTTTTGTCAGTTAATTAAGAGATAAGTA
>LGAG01000155.1:1577370-1631324 GCA_001278395.1 Lerema accius
TAGTTTCGGAGATTAGCGTGTACAAACAGACAAACAGACAAACAGACATACAAAAATTTTAAAAATTGTAGATTCGTACTCAGTTACTGGTTTTGAGTTACTCTATATTAGTTTTTTGTAAATATACTCAATGTACAGACAAATTTATTTTACTGTTTTATTATAGTATAGATAATGTAAATCGATTACAAAGAGACATTATGTTGTCTTAATTAAATTTTATTTGATTGTATTTTGAATGGCTATAGCGTAGGTAATAACACGGTCCAACGAAGCAAAATAACAACTTTTTATATGTATAAGCCTATAATCTAGCCTACGTTGAATCTATTTATAATGTGGTTGCGATGGAATGGCAAAAAAACTGCGTCTTCAGGGCATGTTTCTTAGGGCGCCATTCGTCCGTTTCGTTAAATAAGGATGTACGAGTAAGTACAGTAAACGATACGATGCTATTTCTGAGAGTGCAGGGTACTGCTAAGGTACCCCGACCGCTTACCAGGCTATTTAAAGCTTTCATATGGTGTGATAGTACCATCGGAACGAGATTGTCTCTGTTATTTTCCATGGAGAATTTATTTTCACCTGCTTAGTTTTATTTAATAAATAGGTATAATTTAAAAGCAATATTAAGATTTAAATGTATATAAATGCACAACTGACAAATAGCAAACGAAAGGCAGGGCGAAAAAAATTGCAAGCTGCAACCATTGTTAATTTTAAATCGATTATGAGGTAACTGTTACTTGTGCAACTAACTTCTATTGTATAGACCTATTAGATGCTAGATATTAGTTCTATGCTCTATTGTATTTTTTTTGTCTGGCAACTTCGTTACGTATTCGGAATACGATCAGAAATCGCACGTCGCGGCCCCACGTCGCTTTTGTTTATTGTTCCTTAGATTTAAGACTAATTCATTTACTGATCAACAATAGTCTTCAAGCTCTTATCTAACAACAGCAACTATAAAGACCGATGTATGTAGTTCTGCTGAAGTTTTTTGTTAATATAATGTTGGTGATTGCTGCAATTATTTCTTAGCATCATAGGTAATTGTTCTTAAATGTAGTGTTCCACTGAATTTTTTAAAAGATTTTATTAGTTGGGTATAAATTATAAATTGTATTAAACGTGTTGTGCCAAATGATAATCATAATAGTTCTACGTAGTACAGGATATTTTAGTAATATTACGAATGTTGATTCTTTTTCTCGTTAATAGAAGTACCATTGTATTAAGGCCTTAATTAGGTACATAGTTAAGAATTTTTCCATTCAATTGATGATGCTCGAACAAGATCTTAGGCCTGATTATACTTTTACTCGCTGACTAATTGGGGTGGAAGTAACTTGAGCCCGGGGATCGGTATTCAGCTCCTTAATTCATTTAATATCGAAGTAAAAGTTGTCAGTTTGGTTTTAAAGTTATTAATGAAATCGTGTTTGTCGCACGGCGTGTACGCATGATGGCGCCGATGTACGAATGCTTAATGAGAATTTCATGCGCGTATTAGGGTTATTAAGTACATATTGAATTTATTATCTTTGGTAGTTTGTTACATGTCACACTTCAGAATTTCTTAAAATAATTTATAGGTAAAACCTTCCATAATAGTGTTTTAGAAGGTTTAAAACATAAAAAATATTGCATAATTCGTTTTCTTTTGCGCAGTTTAAACTGACTCGTCAAAAAAGAAATAAAAAATCCGGATATTATTGAATCTACAAGTATTATTTACGTTTACCTTCTTGAATTTGACAACATTGTTTATCTTTGTATTAACAACATTGGCAAGTAAGTTTAATGGAACTCACCAACATTGCTGTGAAAGGCGGTATGCAATTTACTGATGCTCATCCGTTAAATTAACCAACATACATTCCTTCACAGCGGAGTCATTGTAGTACGAGTATATACCCGCACGAGAGAGCTTCCCATATGTATAAATAACGAAATATGTACAATGTTTTGTCCGAATTCGTGTCAAAGATATTATAGGGGTTTAGATCCTAAAATATGCCAAAGGGCTAACATTTCATAAGAATTAATTTCCCTTTCATCATCATCATCAGAGTTTTTCAATCATCATGATCGATATTTAAATTTATGATCATAAATTAAAAAAATATATATCTAGAGCCCTAATATATTCGTTCAAATTAATATTGTTTTTCATATTGATCGCATATATGCGTAGTAAATGTTTTGCATGGAATATTAAACGCTTGCACACTTTAACACCCACAAGATTACGGTCAAGTCTTGTTAGTACTAACTGATCAAATTGTGCTTATCATTTATGTACATAGATGAATAATTTTCATACGTTGGCCTTGTGGTTGTATCTTGTAAGTTTCGGTGCTAGTCGCAAAGATAACTAAGTTGTGAATATTATAGGTAGGTATCTAGCTATCTACACTTAGTAGCATACGTTCGGCAGTATATTATATAGTAGCTTAAATCATTTTTGCTGGATTTTACTAATGTTATTTTAGTAATTTTATTGCAAGTTAAGTGCGTAAAGTTAACTTTAGTTTAGTACCTAGTCGATAAGTTAATTAAATTTTTTTGATTTTTTTAAAGTTTAATTTAACTTGAATTTCGGGAGTCAAATGTAGGTTCCTATTTATTAATTAAAATGCTATTCCGTCTCTGTCTCGTAAAGGCTGTTTCCGATAGCAGCTCTTTGGTATACATAGTAGTACTTCAAAATAACAATCCTAATTTCACTTTTATCGAAATTCACTATCACACATTTTCTATATATAGTTTATGTCGAATATTAAAACCACCCTGTAATTTTCCACGCGTACCTACTTATTTTCGAATAACGACGAGCAATTGAGCGTAAGCATTATGGATGCGGCGCCTGCGCATGTCGCGACGTTCGGGCCACAAACCCGCTGACCGGTAACAAGGTCGCAATTACTTTTTAAACATAAAACATGAATAATATGTAACTTCATTCAAAATTGCCATTGCCTTGCAATTTGCTGATTTTCCTTGCGAGGTATACCTAAGTTTAATATTTCTTATGCCATTTTAAACCCTTGTATACTTTTTCTAATTCAAAAAGCTTTACACCTATGCTAAGTTTACTTTTAGTTGAATAAATCATTGCTCATTGATTGTTACAATTTCCTCACTATTACTTAACGTTTTAAATTTAATTGAACTGCATTCACTAACAAAAATGTAGACGCGACCACACCGGGTTGCGCTGTGATCTAGAAAACTTCTAAAAATATACTCTACGGGATCATTCACCCTAGACATGTGGATTATAAGGTGCGCTAGCGAGTCACGATTAGCTAAGAAAACTCTAGATACCACGTCTTACCATCATTGGAGCAAGGCTAAGGCTTACTGGCTATTTATGGATACCGCGTTCCTTAGTATTTTACGATGTAATATGTCAAAATGCTTTCTTGTAAAAGAACATTACTTGCCTCTTGTAAAATCTATAAATACTCTCTATATTAGTTTGAGTTGCAGCGGTGCATGTAACGTCTTATAGTCCAATTTGGAATAGAACAAAGTCTATAGATTTAAGGTTTTTTTAACCTTACAAATACTATAAATTAAAAGGGTAATTGTTGTTAAGCAAGATATTTATTACATTTTTAAAAGACAAAACTCAAAGATTCACGGGGCCAAAAAATAAAAAAATCTATATTTAATTAATAATATTAAATAATATTTTAGATAAATAACAATATTTGCAAGAAATGACGTTTATACATATAAAAAATGTTAAAAAGATGGGTAACTGATGAAGCTAGTTATATTAGTTGATAATACTATTTCCTCTCTTCAAGTGTTTGTTCATTGTGACAAAGGCGTGATAAGTAATTATTCAATTAATGCTTCTAATTAAGATAAACAAGAACTGAATTGCGCAACATTAGAAGTGATAAATACGAGAACAGTAATTACTTAGACGGTTTGTTCATATCTGGAATTCCATAGCAATTTGCTATTGTTGTATGCATTTACCAGATTGTTATAGTTTACATGAAAGAATAGGATATTATGTTTTACGTATCATTAAGATAATCAGTTAATACGCTTCTAATTTCTTTTACAATTTCCTTCCTATAATCTGTAAAGAGATTATGATATCTTAGGTTAGTACTGGTTATTCTGGTTCTAGTAGAAATATAAATGTAAAAGTAAAATTAAAAAATATTTTTTTAAACAAGCTTTTATTACTTGTTAATAAGAAAAAGAACTAAAAAGTTAAAATGCAAGATTTCAAGTCCCTACTGTTAACCGTTGAGGAGTTCAATCGTCTGGAGCCAATCCTGGTAGCAGTATCACATCATAGTTATTATAAACATGCATTGTCATCAGAACTGGACCAGTGTTTAAAATTTTAGCTCAATCGGACACCGGGAAGTGGGTAAAATTTAGCTTGCAAGATTTCATTACAAACACCGGACAGGTGAAACTAAATAAAAGCTTGTAAAAATAAATTAAGTATTTTGAATGGATCCAATGATACTATCCAAAAAGATGTAGATAATGTTATAAGCATGATCGGCTTACAGTCTCAAAAACGAGCTTATTCGGGCTGTTTATACTTCGATGCATGCAATGTAGCGCCGAACACTTTTTAGTTTTTTTTTGGATGGATTGGTTTTAATGGATTAGTATGACAAATTATTTCAAGTGAATATATATGTAAAGTAACAAAAGATATTCTTATGGTTAAATACACAGTCAAATTGAATTAATTTAATTAATTATAATAAAATTGGTTATCGCGCAATTGCACACAAGTTTATAAATCTAAGACGTGATGGTGTTTACATGGTGTAATACAGGTTGTACCTGCGCCATATAATGATTGTATAAAATGTTATATAATGGTATTGTTGCTCATAATGTACTATGTACGATGCTAACATTTACATATGGATGCAACAATCTAATGCATATTGACAATCCCACATAACGTTTTACGTTTCAACAACTGAAGAACTGCGCAATTGATGTGATAATAATGCAGTGCAGGTCCTTCCTGTCTAATCTAGAAAAGATCATGTAAATTAGCAATGACATGTATAAAAAAGTTTGACAGAATGTAACAGCATGAAGTCGCATGGTTTCTTATACTTATGGAGGAACTTTAAAAAAGGGTTTTTTGAAAACTTTGCCCTTAAAGGAGGAAAGCAGGAAATAAAAGTTAATATGAAAATGACAACGACATATTGATTCACCACGAAGCATAGCCTTTTAAAGTAGATATGAAATAAATGAAAACAGTAATAAATACTTTACAAAAGTTATATCTACGAGTACATACATATATATAGTAGTCATGAAACTGTAAAGGTCAATTTAAGCGAATTCCTCGCTTGCTTTTAGCGATCAAGCATCAAAGTTTAACGACAGAGTTTAATGAAAACTTACTGATGCTTGAATTATGTTAGAGTTGTCCACAGTCGACGAAAACTACTTACCTCCACTGCGACATTCTTTGCCGACTACATATTTATAAATCATACTTAAAATTTTTAAGTACGCAGTAAAAAACATATTTTTAGTATCGTATGACATGTTTTTTTTTATATTTGGATTCTCATAAAATAACTATTGATACTACACTTTAAATAAAGATTTCCGCAAAGCTATCTGTTTTTAGAACTTAATACACGTAAATGAAGTAAGTACCTAACGGGTATTTACGTAGGTCAAAAGTAATATTTACGTAAATACTTGTCTAAACTATGATTTATCTTTACATTTAACGTTAAATTTGAAGGACTATAAACACTCGTGTTACGTGTTCGTGATGATATATTGGATGCTGAGTGTTTGTGATAATAAATTGGGTGCAAAGTAAACGCGTTTCAATCATAAACGCTACAACCGATTATACAGCTAAACCCACTTCTATTTCGATTAGGCAGAAATTCAAACGGTTTGAAAACATGTAAACTTTCAAAGCAAAAGCCAAAAGTAACGTATTATCAGCCGCGAATTATAAATCTCAATATAAGTGAATCTGCTGCGTCAATGATAGTCAAATATCATTGTCAGTATCAATATTGATACGAGCTTAGAAATGCGTCAACGCTCGAACAAGTTGCGCGTGTGTCAAACAAAATTCGCGCCTATACGTGACTACATGCGCCTCTAGACGAGCTTATACGCGCATAAAACGCTAGTCTGAAACCGCCCTAATGCGCTATCAATAGTAAAGTGTATATTGCATATTCTCACCATTGGCGGTCCACAATATATTTGGATAGAATAATAGGAATAATAATATTTGCATAGAGTAATAGGAAAAGAGCATGTAATTAGTCTAGTACATGCAGGGCATATCCTGTACAGTCCTTTCGATTAGTAAAAGTCTGTAACAAACTTCAAATAAGACTAGTTATTGTTACAACTCCAGTTGATTATACAATTGGTAGAAGACTAAGATAAAACAAAATAGGAAAGCAAGTGTTAATGGAACTTAAATTATCTCAAAAAATAACTTAGTAATAAACTTTGCGCTTCGATGTATCTAATCTTGCCATTAGGTGGATTTACTATGTAGCGAGGTAAAACTGAACCAGGCCTTTATGACAATTATGAAGTTGGTTTTTGTCACGAAGGTAGTATTAAGAATTGACATGAAACAGAACAAAAACTTGTCATTTACAATTATTCGTATTACCACAGCCTTGAAGGTGCTTCGAGGAAAAAATTTAATGACCCAATCATCAAATTTACGTTAATCTTGAACTTTGAGATTTTAAATCTACATCATGATTTTTTAATTTAGGTACACATTGCCTAAAGGTATTTATTTGCCAACTAAACGCCAATTATATCCTGCACTAAAAGATCTGAAGTGGTTGTATGAATAATTGCTGCCGGTTATAAATTGTTTGGTAGCAACTCTAGTCTTTCGAGGACTCGTCAAACTTCCGGCAATATGTCATAATGTATATTGTTGGCTAGGTACTATTTGCTAGTCTGGACTAAACCTTTTTATATCAAGAAAAAAGAGAGAAGTATCAGAAATATTCTATTGTCACTCTTAAGCGAAGAAACAGCGATCCTACTACTATTATGAAGTTTTTTTATGTTGGGTATTAATTTTTTTATATTTTTTTAATTGCATACCTACATAATGAACCATCGTTAAACTGCATGTTAACTCATTCTATATTTCTCATTCTCATTCAAATTGTGGTCTGTTATCAAAGATGTGACATAAAGCGAACGATTAAGCTTAATTCAACATTATTAATTTCAATCTTGATTGCTGTTATTGCATTCGAGTATGCATGTATGTACGAAACATTAAATATATTTCCACTGGGGAATATCTTAGATTTTATTGCCATCGATTGCTCGTATTTCATTACATAATGTGTCCACGTCCAGTTTTGCTATGGAAGTGGAAGTTTTACGTGCGGAAATGTTTTAATCGCATAATTCTACGTGACTTGCTTCATTATCATTATAAACTCACTGGATATTTTCTGCATCTATGAATAAATGATAGCGATTACTTACTTGTTTTAGTGTTTTAAACTAAATATTTCTTAACACATTAGATAACGTTTTGAACGTTTGTTACTAGGTACCTAACATTCAGTGAGTGTTCCTTGAATTTAATGAAACATTATTCCATTAATAGTTATACTTCGAATCTGAGTCCTACAAGTAGTATAAAATCCTCTCGACATTGTTCGATAATGCGTAATTAGATATTTTATGAGACTCAACTATAGTCCTCAAATTCATGGAATACTCCTGTCGTAGAATGACTAATCTGCAAGATTCGTGAACAACCATGTAGACAGATAAACAAACCCTTGTTTTAAAATATAGTCTTCATATAACATAGTCTTCATAACATAGTCTTAGTACGTAATAAAATATTGATGAGTATTTTTGTTTGTTACAGATGCCTGCTTAAGATGCCAAGGTGAAAGTAAGAAGGATTCTTATGGTAAACAAGACTGTGTGGTGGTGTGGGGCGAATGTAACCACAGTTTCCACTTTTGCTGCATGTCTCTCTGGGTGAAGCAAAATAATCGCTGTCCTTTATGCCAGCAAGAGTGGTCTATTCAGCGCATGGGAAAATAAATGCGCAGAAATACTCAAATGCACGTAAAATAACACCATAATTGTCTCAATGTAGGCTATATTATACGCTTTGAAATTATGTCAAATGAAGTCTCGATTTAAAATAAAAATACATAAGTATACAAAGCTTCGTATTTTAAAAATAGCATGTAAAAAATTCAATAGATCAAATACATTGCTGATTAACATTCCTTTTATTTTACCCAAAAAGTGTAGATATACGAGGTTCACAATCTCAAATAAATCCTTTGTAAAAAGTTTCAATAAAATTATTAATAAACGTATGTGTTTTGAAATTTAATTATCTGTTTGGCACATCGGAAATAAAAAACAAGGTATAAAGTCTTAATATCTAAAGGAAGTTACATGCACAGTGTAACCAGATTCTTCAGCATCCTGTTGACCGTCAAAATAAATGTTCAAGGTTCAAGTCAGACTTTAGAATTCTTACTAATATGTATGCACCGACTACAACGTAACCTAAAGTCTATAGACTTGTTTAAACGCTGAAGATATGAAGTTCATTAGAGTATCTAGCGATATTATGAGCTTCTACAATGCTCAAAGTAGATCTACATATATGTATAGTAATTAATTATACTTCATGTACGTAATGTATCGTATATGTATTTAGAAGGAGCACAAAAAATTATACGCTTTGTAAAACCTATACTCATGGCTTGTCTTCAAAACGGTACATTGAAGGTAATATTGAAATAAGTTCTACGCCCTAAATTAAATTTTCCAGATATTTGGTCCGAATTTCCGGGATTATTTAATTGATACTGAGTCATTACAGATCTTTCTAGATACTTACGATTTAGTTACGCTGTTTACAGCGGGAAATTGCAGTTCATAATAAATTGTGCTGTTTGTGGTAATTAAAAAATACCAGTCGCATGACTTTCAATTTCAATCACTGTCGTCATTAGTTTGTTTATTTATCTGTATCTAATAGATCCAACGTTCTAAAAGAGTCTATGTAGATAGTACTGGGTAGGTATGTAGGTAGGTGGCGAGGAATGTATAATTCAATTCCTTTTTTGACCGACCAATAATTGTGTTAAAATCTACGGAAAAATTGTGGTGAGTACCTACGACCATTTTCATTCTTATTTTTTTATTTACACTAGGTACCTTTGCTATGCCGTTGATAATCTTATTAGTTGTTGAAAAGTTCATTTCATTGACGTCAAAAGTAGCTCAACTCCTAAACTGAAAACCCATTATGCTCGTTTCAAATGCTTTGATTTGGTTCTGTGTAACATCAAATTAGATACTTTATTCTCAGCAATCCATTAGTGGTTTATGGATTATTTGCGACATGTTAATTACTGTATAATACTCGCGATGAGGAAATTCAAGAGGAAATATTCAGAAACACCACATTGCGGCATCGTTCAATATTTTATTATGAATGTTCTGAATATGTTGATAAGTCGGTACCAGGTTTTGTTTCCTCCTCGGGATTCTCCTGAATATGCTGTTGAAGTTTATTTTTACCATTATCGTTTATTTTAGAAGACTGTAAGGGAATATACAAGTAGGCATATAAGTTACCTATATATATGCAATACATCAGTTACTATCACTTATCTCCAATAACCATTAGCCAAGTAAGTACCATTCAGCCGGGTTTTTAAGGTAGAAATGAGTAGCTTATAAGTTGATTATAGAATACATAGAAACTTATGCTTACCTATCTAATAGAAAAGTAAGATTCGATGAGATTCAGCTTTACCCCAAACGCATTTTCGTAAGTTTTCAAGTTACTTCTTGGTTTTCCGTCAAATTCCTACATAACAATATTTTTTCATTTTGGATGAGCATGTTACTTTGTTATCTACCATCTTAGTAGTCGCAAATTTAAAATTGTAGATAACTATTCTCATTTTGTTTCACCGGGAGGTTTCCATTCTCACACCACGTCATTTGACGGTGAAAACTCGTGACAGTAATTAATCATGGAACTGCAAATAACTATTAATCATAATTAGTGTAGAATAAACTTCACCTCTTGTCTCATTTGTTTATGCTGTCGTACTTAAAAAAACAAACATAACTAATTCCCTACCGCGATTGAACGAGTATTTTGTTTGTTTGAGCTAAAATGTCACTGTACAATTTATAGATTGTAGAAGAACCACTAGGTAAATGTAAGGTCGGGGTGAATATATCTACTGTGAATCTAGTTTGAATGACATTTTAAGTAAAAAATACTATCTATTTTTGTTACCATACTGCGAGTCTAATCTAATCTTGCTAGTCATTCTGTGTTGCACAAACTCTGCAAAAATTATAATAACATATCAAAGATTTGTAATTTAGAGATTTCAGATCCTGTAGTTAAATTAAAAAAAGATAATATTATCGTACTTCGTTTTTGTTGGTTTCGGATTTTTTTTTTATTTGTAAGTAATTAGTTATTTTAAAATTAGTTAGGCAGGTACTTTTTATCTATTTAGCTACATATTTGTGAATGTTTTGGCACCCTAAAATTAAGCATTAAAATCTTTAGAAATATTTATCTGTGTTAACTATGTTGAGTGTCCTTTTAATAAATAAATAAAGTAGAGCTATATGCTGGCAAGGTGAAATAGTTCGTATATTCGTTCGTGTTTATGAATTAGGTACATCAGCTTTTTTGAGTGTTAGGATTAAAGGTATGAAGGTAGTTCAAAATACTTCTACAATTATCTTGTATTGTAAAGCACTAAATAAGTATGTCAGTACAATATTTGTAATCGTATCAACGGATCTGAGCGTCCATCTTCAATTATTTATTGTTACCTTGCAGAACAGGAACTTACAAAACCTTGACAAGACAGGTTTGTTTTGAAACCGGCGCTGAACTTCGAAATAAAAGTTACTTTTTTCCTGGCAACAAAGACTATTTTAGCGAGACTTTCACAAGTGGGACATAATCTTTTTATATTTTTTTGTAAATAACTAAGTACCTATTTGCCTGCACGTGCAAAACGTGGTTACAATTAGCTGTAATCAATAACTGTGATTTAGCATTTTTTGGTAAAATTAGATACCCCTGTGTAACAATTAATTGTCATATAAACAAATGTTTCATTAAATTCATTAGTTCTCTTTTTCATACCGATGCGAAGCGAAGGTGGTAGGTACGTTATTAGATTATTATTTAATATGACTCTATTTTAGTTAAAAGATGGAGTGCCTAGTCTACCTAGGTATTTTTTACGCGTTATGGTTACTAGAAATAATATAGGCGCTATAATATTATAGGTAGCTATTTATAGGTAGCTACTAGCTGGAATTATAGGTAGCATAGAGGTTTGCATGTAAAATAAAATTATGCGCACTAATTCCAAGAACAGAACTGAAACAGGCAATTTAGTAACCTTGAAATATATTTACATGCTACCTGATGATTGCCTAATCGATATTCGTCCACTAACACATACTGCAAACTAAAAGCATATAAGAAGTGCCGCTGTATCGTTCTATTCATTGCTATCAGGTATCTAATAACACACGTGGCAAATAGGTGCTACCTACAGCAAACAAATGATACCACTTACTGTAATAGCAAAAGTAAACTGTTCAATTAACGACTTAAAATTGGTCTGCTTATAAATTTGGTGCCACTTAATAATACCTACTTTATACGAATGTACTATCGAACAAATTGATTCGTGACCCACCTCGCCGACATCGACAGTTCGTTTGTAATTTTGGCAAAGTCAAATTCGTTTTCTTCTCAGGCGTGGCGTTGCACTTACGACGTTTTAAATATTATGAAACTTCAGAAACATCACTCAGAATGGCTGTCAGATGTCAAGAAATTATAATATTCTAATAATCTAAACATTTACATGATCTCAGATTGATACTAAAAAGTCAGTAAAATTTATAATAACGGCTAATTTTAAACAAGAAATAGCGTGGATTATAGTGTGAGTAAGGCTGTATACGGGAAATATCACGTGAGCTGAATATAAGTATCTCAAAACACAGCGAGAGAGTGAATCCGACGTAATGCTGAAGATGAATCCTTAGAAGACAGGCGAAGACACAACCATGGTGTTCATCGAATCACACTTGGATAGTAGAGAGCTATGCAACTGCATTTTGAAAAACACCACTTTACTCCGATTCGTTATTTTGCAACAAGTTATGATGTTTGTTTGCAAATAATAAGAGCTAAGAATAAGAGATTATTTGAATGGCACTTTTATGCATTATAGAAATCACGCCCAGAGAGTTAATGGAGTTGACGGAGTCGTAACGGATGCATTGCATTTTGACTGGACTAACACCATCTTCTCCGACGAAAATCTTTTAGAACATCACAGCATGGTCGTTTAACTGTGGGGCGTTACCAAAAGAGACGATATTCATAATATAATTTTAAATATTTTTTAATTGTTTGTTGTTTATTTAAGTCCATAATTAAATATTATTATTCTTTCATTTTTTATTTCCGCTGTTTTATTTCCTTATATTGCACGTTTGTTTTACCACTAATATGCGAAAATTAGTTACTGTAGACTAACTTTGTTGAGGATTTACTCAATTTTAAGTTATTTGGCTAAGAATATTATACCTATTACAGAAATTCATTTTATTTTTGTATACAAAGTAAGCGACAAACCTTGTATAGTTTCAGACATTTCAGGAAAATACCAAAAAATTGGTGAATATTATCAATCCAAATCTTGTTATTATTACAAGACGGTTAATCGAATAAAGATTGAAAATTACGGATTTATTTCATAATTAAAACTGGCTTGAGAAATGTCGCTAACACAGTAGTTAGAAAGATAACTACGAGTATTATTGGGTATTGGCAATGTTAACTATTTTTTCATTTTAACAGTAACATACCAATTCAAGACGATTTATAGAAAGCAAAGTTCTCATCAGTCAGTAACTGTCAGTGCCATTTTAAATAATAACAAGTCGGTTTCCATGACAACAAATGTTTAAGCGAATTTCGACCTAATGTCGTTTGAATGGCTGGAGGAAAATAAGCATATGGTGGGTCACGAATCAATTTGTTCGTAGAAGCGAGTTCGTCTACTGACGTTCAGCAAATAGGAACCGATTCAGTGACGTGAATAGACGCGAATTTATGAAAACATGTCTTTTGCACTTACGTCATGCTTACAAAGCGATACTAAGCAGCTTCCGCTAGATATTATTGTGTATTGTTTGTTTTATGCCAGAAAAAGATGAAATGGCCGTGCCGCTTTTTTGCTCGACTTGGCAGGGCCACTACTGTGCCCCCAGATCTTAGAGTTGTCATGATGACTGTCAAATCTCGGTCATCATTATACAAGTGTATTATTGAGTTTTCAAACGAATTTTTCAAAGTCACCTTTTTATTCTTCTATGTCAATTATAAATTTTAGTTGTCGTCAGCATAATAAAGACGGGCACTGCACTGCACAGCACAAGCAGGTGCATGGCACGTGCCCCCAGCACCAAGGGACCCCAGCCAAAAGTGCTGTGAACTTTTTTTATGTGTTTGAAAATTTTATTTATTAGATATTTAACTAACATGACGGTTTTACTAGGGCCTCATCTAATATTGCTACGGGCCTGAGGTAGAGTTACGCCACTGATACCTACTATTCTATATGCTTATACCTAAACGGATTACTAATTAAAATTTGTATCCTAAATTTAAGTAGGCGAAATTTGAGATACCTTTAAGTATGTAGGTGACATAAGTAGTTAGAGGTCGTTAGTCAAACAAAACTAGGTCTTTCACAATAAACAATGATTGCTAAAGCCTATCTAGGCCGCATCTGACGACTGTAATGGTGCAGGCTAATATATTTCAATTGTAAGTTACAAGCCTTGAATTCCTATGCTGAGTGAAAATTACAAATAATTAGGAGTTTTATGAACACTGAATATTTTTGATGTGTAACATTTTTGACAAAGCGCATTCGTCTAGGAAGGTTATTTGGAAAATAATAAAAAACAAAATAATGATAATAAATACAATAATTATGTTACAATCTATAAGATTGTAGAGCAATAGAATTAGAGACACAATTTTGTCTATCAAATATAATCAATTTATATCTAGCTGAATGTAGAGTCAAAATATTTCCCCTAAAATGTTCCTTAAAAAAGAATGTTTTGTGAAAGCAACATAGCCAAGTGTGCTTTTATCCTGTCACGAAGTTACGTTATATTGATCTTCAGATTCTCTACTTCCCTGGTTGAATAACCCTCCTAGGAATACACAAGAATCTGTGACAGTACTTATTACTTACATTATGTTCTGCCAATAGCGTCAAAATCAGTAACTCTACATTTTTATTTAGGTATGAGTGTCATGGTAGAGTTTATGTAGGAGCATCTTCAGTAACGAGTAGAGACCCATCTTCAATGGGCTATGTATTTATGGTGTTGAACTTTAGATTTAGACCAAGAAGTAGAGTTCGTAAAGTAGTAGAGTCATCAGAGTTAGAGAATTGGCTCTTTTTTGACAATGAAATGACTCTCTTTATTGATGCAAGAAACTCTAAGGCAATTTTAAATAGGTAACAAACCTACTAACCTGATATCAAGTTGCATTATTTTACTAAGACCAGATAACATAAAAATTTACAATACTTCATAAATAAAATAAACAATATTCAAGTAAATAATAGTATCATTGACGTTTATAGCGCCAAGACAATTCTTAGAACATGACCTAGCTGCGAGTACTAAGAAGCAGGTACTAATCCAAGAACCACAGATACTTAATCAGTTAGCTAAATACATTTTACCAACGCATACGAACAAGCTAACTAGTAGACTTAAATCCAACATAAACTCTAGAGTCTTATTGGTAAGACGAATAGAATAAACAATACGACATGTCAAATTAAAAATTATGTCTCAAGTTCCTGGTAACCATTTTTTGTTGCTGTTAATTACCTTGAAACTCAAGTGGCATTTGAGCGGGCGAGCGGTTGCCGGGTCGAGCTACGACGACTCGATTCGCCACACCCGGCCAGGCCTCCCCAGACAGCCAATCACAAGTGTTCACCACAAATCGTAATCAGTACTTTCGATGCATTGGACTTTATTCAGCCTTGGCGGGAATGGTCATTGCGTCAGCTAACGATGACTTAGATCTAAGGCTGTCTACGGAATGATTTTAATAACAATGATTATTTTGATGTTGGGAAATAATTTGTGATTTAGGTAGTAAGTTATTGTGTAGGTAAGGATTGGGCACTTATTATGATAAAAATTGAGAGATTATTTTTATAGAAATTATTTTTATAGAAACTTTTCCATAAATTCCCGATAAATGAAAAAATGAGCCACACAACGGAAATTGGTATCTTCGCTCTTGGAAGATAAACAAAAACCCTGATATTTCTTTATTAGGAATTGCAGACGAATCAAATGGCACTCAAGAACGGAGCAGAACATGAGAAAAGATATTCCATTAATCTAAGGTATTACCTTTCAAGTTCCCAGCTGGAAGCCGAGTCGAGTCGGTTGACGATTAACGTCATTTAAATATGAGACCTAGTTGACACCTAGTGGAATCAACGAAAATACAAGTTGTTATAATAGTAATGGTATCAACAAGTTATTAAATAACAATAATAGCACTAATTTCTCTACCATAATGTAATTTCCATACTTATTTAATAATATTTCATGATCATGAAATTATATTACACCCATTTTATTTTCGGTTGGCAATATGTCCACTAAGTGATAGCGGATTTTACAAAACTTATAATCCCAATAGTATAAACAAAAATTCACAGCAGACGTAATAAAATTGCGACACTAACATAAAACCTTAAGCCTGTTTGCAGCCTTTTAGAATTTATCAATCATTTTCCGTATGATAGAGATCAACCAATCAACGATGAACCTACTTTATCCATTGAAATCGATTAAACAACGAGGTCATCATAATAAATCCTTCAATTACCCCCCGATAACTACAGCTCACAGAGACATACATTATTTCAATATCAATTCATGACGATGGTGAGAGCATTTAAAATACTTAGATAGTAAATAAGACTCCAAAGATTTGTTTTACAAATAAATAAGAATAGTTGCTTCATTTAATTTTTAGCTACAGCTGTTTACATTTAAGGAAGAAGCCTTGTTTAATTCATGCGTATTATTAGATACACATTTTCTTGTAATAAATTAAGCTAAGTTCAAGGCTAGACAATATCTAATAATAGTCCTTTTTAAAATGTTAAAAGGCTTATTTAGAAATCCTGCTTTCTTGCTAGGTAGGTAGACATATATTATATGTATTTTATACTAGTAAAGCGATTACATTGTTGCGCAATATAATTTAATGTAGTTTAATTGTTAACTTAAGTGTTCCAACTTCCACATCGGGTACTCCCGATCTACAATTTCAACCTTTAGTAAAATATCATATCCGACAATATTTACCATGATTATGTTTAATAACATTTAGCAGGTGGATTAAAAGTATTTCGACAAGAACACCACCTTCCAGGTCCAATTGTTGTTCTAAACCTTACACTGTTCCTCTAAAATATTTATTTAAATCGGCTTAGCTGTTAATTAGGGATTTAGTAACAAACACACACAGTGTTTTTTTGTAAAAAAAATAATGTAAGTAGGTACTTAATAAATGGTTCTTCAGAAGCGTCAAGTATCGTAAGAAGTTCTTTAATAATTTCAGAAAAGGAGATTCTCAAGAAGCATAAAACGGCACCCATATTTTATGTTGTAAATTTCCATTCGACAGTGGATAAAGTATTGAATAGATGTTTATGAAACATTACACGTCAGAGATCGGCTGTATACACAATGGAATCCGAGACTGGTGACCAGAAAATTCGTCGTCCAGTTCACTTGGCGGGAAAGCAATGTGACACTCTTTGTTCCACGTACGAACGTTCTAGAATTCTAGAATATTGAGAGTATTCAGTGACATAACATTGGTTGCAGCAAGACGTAGGTAATGTTGTAATATACGCCGTTTGCGAACTACTCGTGCTTAAAGACAGCCAGTAATTATTTTAATTATTTAATTGCACATTATGCATATTATTTTATTTATTATATCCTATTCTATTTTCCAAGGGAGTAAAACTTCTTCGGTGATATGTACCTATGTAACTGAATTAGGTACCTACCTACCTACATAACCATTAAAATTTAATTAATAAAATATAATTATAATCATCAATTGTTTTTTAAAATATGCAATGGTATATGGAAAATGACATCAGCATTTTATTTAGTGATAATGTATTTTAATTTTCCTTAAAACATTTAAGTAAGTACTTGTTAATATTTAAAAATTGTAGGTACTTATTTGTAGATATTCCACATTTCGTCAAACGAACCAATAAAGTTAATTTTCTTGCAAATGCAACCTGCATTTATAAAATCACTACATTATTTGTACACATTTTTTAACTTATCCGCAAATACAAAAGGCGAACTCAATTTCTTTGAAAAAAGAGCGAACTCAATTTCTTTAAAATTAAAAAAAAAGAGCGAACTCAATTTCTTTCCCTCCCTCTGACGCAGTCGGAAATAAGAAAATATCAAAACACTCTGGTCACGTGAATAAGAAAATATGTTGTGCGGCGTCATTTCATCAGTGTTGTTTAATAAAGGGCTTATTGAATACCTACTCGGACAATACGGAGAAATGTCTCGTGTTGCGGGATTGTACGAAATGAATCGGGTTTATTCTAGATATTACTACCAACTACCGAGGAGTGCGTTACATACTTAATAATGTACGTCATGAAACAAGAACATTCATAGGTTCTCAGACTAGAATTTATTCTTATTTGTTCATCAAAAATGTCAATTATATTTTGTTGTTATTGCTTCAGTTTAAAGGAAAGAAAACATTCGATTAAAATCCTGTTTAAAATTAGAATTTAGAAAAAAACAATAGAAATTAATGTATGAGTTATATTAATTTTTTTCAAATAACCTACCAAAATTATAAAAGGTGTAAAAAACCAGATATTGTACGAATCTAAATTGACACCACCGGCTATACCGACATTGACACCAATATAATAATTCACCAATAGTCGCTAGCACTACTGTAGGCTAGTAGTGGTCTGTAACAGACCACTGCCAAAAGTGTTAATTACATTAGAAAATTAAATTATGTAGATATGTAATATGAAGCGATCTATTTCAAAACACTTCCTCAATGTTTGAGCAAGGTTGTTTTACCAAAAGAATTCGGTTACTGCAAAAAAAAATGTTATTTTTTTGGATATAATTTATTTTTTTTGATTGCTGTACTATATTGCCGACCTTAAATGCTATGTTTTATTTGCCCAATACGTGAATGACACTATTTATTTACCTCAATCAAATTAATATTTATTCAGATTATATATTATGAGTATATATTATGAGTAGGTTATTATAAAAAATGCCCGTTCAATATAAATCATGTTATATTTGTCACTTACAGCGTCTTGACTTGCGTGCATTGAAATGTGTGAAAATGTAATGAAATGAAGTGAATAATACAATATACCAAATAGAATTGGAGACAATGGTATTGTTGAGAGATATGTGTAGGATATAAAAGGGTAGACCTTTTCTAAGTCAATTTAGTATAGGTATAGTACTCCAGTGAGTACATAATTACTTGATTGAACATTTTTTTATCTCAAAATCTAAAAACGGCACCTATTTTCATTGACGTTAATAGTTATGCAACCATCGTTAATTTGCAGAAACATTAGCGTTTTTAGCGGCAAATCACTGAAGTAAACTAATCATTACGTTAAATCATACAGCACAGATATGTTATCAGCTTAGGAATTAAACGCATTAATGGTCATTAAATTGAAGTAGATGTTGAGATTAGGTTTGTGGCACCACAAGACTAAGTGACTTTCACTCGCCATACCTACCTATACTTATGCAAATACTGCAACAGGTTCCTACTTACCTTCCATACTCGCATCACTGAGCAATAATTTTATTTTTCACAGTAGGTACATTTGTACCTACATATCTATACTAATAATATAAAGCTGAAGAGTTTGTTTGTTTGAACGAGTTTTTTTCAGGAACTACTGGACCGATTTGAACAAATATTTTTGTGTATAAGATCCAGTCCATTTATCGAAGAAGGTTATAGGCTATACATATAACCGTAGGCTAAGATGAATAGAAGAGAAGCAGCAATAAAAAATAATGCAAAAACGAAAAAATTACGCGGGCGTAGCCGCCGGCGATTGAGAGTTTCTTTGTACGTAGTCAAGATTCCCAAAACTAAAAAAAAGACGCGTAGGTAGGTACCTACTCAAAATTTAAAACTAATTCCTTAGTTTGCTACAGATCTTTCTTATATCTGAACTGGACTATACCTAGTTCCCTTTCAGTGTCTAATCTAAGATAACTAAAATCCGTTTTTTTTAAGTAGGTCCCATTCGAGGTGACCATTTATGATTTATGTTGGTGTATCATCATATCTGTTTTGCATCTACTTTGAATAAACAATGGCGTAGATCTCTAACTTTGTATGTACTAGTGTACCTGTATTTGCAAAATACTATAAATATTTATAATATGTAGTAAGCGTAGTATCTGTTTAGTAGCAGTTGGAAAATTCCGCCGTTGATCGGCAGCAATTATATCAATCTAGACCGTTGCCGCTTCGGCGCCTCCTTTAAATAGGCTTTCCATATCTCTTTATATTTTGATGGACAAACAAAATAATTAAGATTAGATTAAATAATCCGTGATGGCTTTGGCGTTACAGTTATCGATGATTTGTCGACTATTGCATAAAAAATATTTTTCTTACGCAGAGGACTCTTCTTTTCATATTACGTATTTGAATACTGGATGGTTCAATTTTCGGTAAGTATAGGTGCAAGAATATTACGACCATGTACGAATTTTGAGATTACAAAGTGCAAAAAGCTAAATTTTGTTTACAATAGGTACATAATGTGTTTACAAATATACTCATTTTTTAATAACTAATATACAGGGTTAAGCAGTGATAGCCTAGTGGTTTGAACGTTGGTCTCTCGAACGGGAGATCCTGGGTTCAAATCCCACGGCACGCACCTCTAATTTAAAAAGTTATGTGCGTATTAGATACTAATTATCACTTGCTACGGTGAAGGAAAACATCGTGAGGAAACCTGCACACCTGAGAGTTCCCCATAAAGTACTCAAAGGTGTGTGAAGTCTGCCAATCCGCACTAGGCCAGCGTGGTGGACTATGGCCTGCGCCCCTCACACTGTGAGAGGAGACCCGAGCCCAGCAGTGGGACAGTTATGGGTTGTAATGATGATATGTATAGTCAATTATTTGACTATAATTAATTATAGTCGAATTTGGCTTTAAGTATTCGTCATAAACTCGAAGATGACTCTGCTCATGATGCATCCTGCTGAACAACAGGCGAAGGCTAAATCACGAAATAATGTTGAAATGTTTTTAACAGTGGCATTGCTAGTCTTATTACGCCAAATCCAATTAAATAGAATGTAGCGTAGTTCCCTAACTATTATATTAATAATATGAATTTGCGATTTTGACTAGCGTTAGTACCTGTTGATAATGAATAGAAATAGTAATCTGTCAATGCCGTTTGTATGGTAGAGCGTGCGAAAAGAAATGGAATACGCTCGGAAGATGTAACAATAACTTTTAAATTAAATCAAAATGAATGTATTTTAATGAAATAACATTTCAGATGAAGGTAGAAATTGGAATCAACAATTTAAAATATTAAAATTCGCTTATTGTGAAATTATATCGCGTACAATAAACACATTCGGGTCAGCAGAATTAGTATAGTATGACTACTAGTAAAGTATAGTAGGTAGTAGTAGAGTAGGTAGGTAGAACTCGATCATTTTAAACATTGACATTTGGTATCATTATCTCAAAAATTGTGTCAATGGCCTGGCTGGCTGATAGCCAAATGGCTTTATATTTTAGACGACAACGTTGTTTCAGATTATACTTTTTGTAGGACAATTGCAGGACTAAGGACAAAACACCAGATACCACACCTCACCATCACGGAGTAATTTGTAAAAAAATACTGCATTTCACTTCACAAATATCAGATTATTTAGGTCCTATTCTTCTTTCAGAGACACTTTGAGAATCTTCTTCAAGTGTTTTCTTTTAATTTCATGACTGATGCTTCAACAGTAGGTACTTAGGTATGTAGTTTGTTAGTTATTATAAATATTTAGAAAATGATAAAGTTTTCGTGAGAAATCGACTACCTGTGGTGTGCTAAGTGCATTGACACGACAATATAATAGCGGAAAGTTTACAAACTCCTGTCGTAAAAAGTGTTGCTTATTTCCTTTTTTATTCAGACAAAATCTGAACTTAGGATTCGGTTGTTACCTTTATAATTTTGATGTTGGTTCATTATGTCTTGTTATGAATATTTGAAAAAGTCGGCAGTAATATTAGGTAGGTATATTATGTAGGATCCACTTTGTGTTCGATATTGAGTTATAATAACACATACCTGATTAATAAGTATTAGTAAATCAACTAACATCTAAGAATTTCTATACTGAGCATTGCCCGACCCACACTTGGCCGATTTTTTTTAACTTTTATATCCAACCTTAACATTAGCATAATTTTTTATCACATTCTTTTAGTAAGTTAGTATCTAATTTTTGGTAACATTTCAATAATATTGCCAATGTCGCTTCAAATCGTTGAATCCAATTTTCATAGTTTAGATAAAAAGCATTGGCACCTACTTCCTAGCCTTTTCCTTGAAAGTGATGTTATTTAAAGTCCCGGTGACGATTTAATGCTATATTTTTTTGCAAAATAAACTAAAAAAAGTATAACAGGTGGCATTTGAAAAAAAAGCAAATTTGAGAATAGGTTAACGTACGAAAATAAAATCCTTAAATTTAACAATCGATTATGGCAATGCTACTTCTATAAATTGTCAACGAGGCTGGCACGTAATCATTTACTTATATTTTAAAATAATACCAATTGACAAGTAATTTTGAAATCGATTTAAAATTTATAATACCGGCAATAATAGGACAATTGTTTTTTAACTACTGCATTTAATAAAAACAAAGCAATATTGATTTTAATAGTAATAATTATAATAACAATTGCAGAGTTATTAGTTACCTATTATGTTTCATTATTGCGTCTTGGGACTGATAAATGGTGCAGCAGACAAATTGAATACAGGTAAAATTATTATTTACCCACAAACTTTTATAAGTAATATTTTTAGATTTTTTTACTTTTAACGCTCAATAACTTTAGCATAATATGACACAAGAAGTCCATTAATGTGGTAATCAATTAAGAAGGTGATGAAATATAAGATGATAATTGCATTTTCTTATATTTTCTCTTCTCTATCTATTTCTTTAGGTACTCTACCATAACCACTAATATGCTACAGACATTGCAGAACAATGGCGAATGATACTTCTTTTAAATATTGGTTTTCCAACATTGCAAGCAACAGTTATTATATTAACTAGAAACAAAATGTTACCTCAAAATGGGTATCTACGAGACCTAGACAGATGATCCGCTCTGATACTTATTAATATGACTTTTCTACAATTGGAAATTATAAACACCTATTTTTAGAATAGATTACTTAATAGGCGTTTCATGGTATCGGAAAATAACAGCTTGAGTCAGTGTAGGAAAATTTGTTCAATTACGCATACATGGAAACGCGAATTGGGGGATAATGATGCAAAGTCATGTGGAGGTCAATGACGTCACGGTTAGAAAGTATAGGTGTTGTGTGTGTGCGTGGAATGGCGGAGGTGTGGCGCGACACGCACACGCTGGCGTGGGTGTGAGCGCTGCGCATGAGTCTAATTCCGTCACGCTACCAGCAACAGCTGAACAATATTGCATCAACTGACAAACCTAATGTTATCTTTATATTATGCTTATCATTTTCTGGCTTATGTTATAGGTACTTTAACAAAATGTTAAGAACATAAATGGCTTTGACAGATTTGTTAAACACACAAAGCGTAAAATTCATAGGTACCAACAAATGAAAAATGTTATATTCCATTAATGTCTGTAAATATTATTTCATAACTGCTTACTTTTGCTTGTTACTGTGACTTAATAAATAGGTAACATAAAATTAAATTTCATTTAACAACACTAAAACTGTCACGTATTACGATTTTCCGTAGTACTCAACGTATTTTCCGTTTGTTAGTCAGCTGATTAAAGTATTTTGGCTCATGTTTGCATTGTATAATCAGTCTACATTGTCCTTCAGTGACGCGGTCGACTGTGGCAGCCTGTGATTGGTGGGAACTACCAAGCCCCCCGACGTCATCCGATATCGCGGTACCACAATACCACAGAATTTACAGTAGGTAGTAGGCACACGTGACTACAGGCACAACTACATACACTATGATGGCTGAAATTTCTTTTTTGTCTATTTATAACATACAAATATAGTACACGTGCAACATTCATTGATCATCTGATAGTTGACAAATGATTGAATTTCTTGGACTTAGCGACATTGTGTTTGGTGTGTTAGTTTTAAGACTGAAGACTAGACATATACTTACTAAGTTATATGTATAATAAAGATAACTTAATTATTAATGGGGTACAGCCCTGGTCATTGAGGAAGCCTAGAGCATACTCCACCATGCTGCTCAAGTGCGGGTTACTGAAAGATTTAGTGATTAGGTCAAAAAAAATCATTACGGCATAATGACTGCCATCTAGCGACAACACCCGAGACCGACTGTTTAACGTGCCGTTGGAAACACAAAAGTGCTCAAGAATTGCCACTAGCAGTCACCCATCCACTTTCCGACCGCGTCCCTGTTTAACTTAGATGGTCACTTTGAATCAATTCAAGCCTCTCAGGTATGAGAAAGAGATTACTCTAACAACACAATTTCATAAGTGTTATACAAGTATAATAGGTAATGTTATAATTCATATATAGGTATTCTGTAACTATAGGGTACTAAAAAACTACAGAGTATTTAAAACAACAATGGCAGAAGCATGACTATAGATACTTCTTGACATCTTTGACTTTAACTCTCTACAAATAAATCTTTTATACTTATTCATCTGTTTGCTTTATGATGAAATATGTATGTAAAAATACATGTATTTAATATTTAAATGGAAATACGCATGAAGTTTTAATAGGAACAAAAGATAGTAACTCAAAGTTTTAATTAAACAAATTAATTAGATTGAAACGTAATCATTGCGTAACTGAGTAGAGACTGTAGAGCTCTATAAATAAATAATTATTCAGCGAACGCGTTTCAAAACGTTGAACTGTTATTCAGTCACGTACATACTCTAGGCCTACGATTTTGGCTACGTGGTGACTGTCGTACACACCTATTTATTTAGCACATTAAAATTACTGAAACTATTCGAAGAAAATCGACGCCCAAATCAGGAATAAGAAATAATATTATCAATGCTACTCGTATTTAAAGAAAATAAAACGCAAAATGGTTAGATGGTTTTATAATTGGTAATAATGTAAGATGCTATTTCAGTTTACACGTGAATGAATAGTATGCGGCCTTGGAGACATCTGACACGGTAAATGGTCGGTAGATAAGTATAAAAAACCGAGTGGGTGTGTTACATTCTAACCGCAAAGGTGAATAATTAAGTATTCATTTGTTATTTCTGTTACCGTTGAAACTGATGCTTCTGACTCATTGTTTAAGTATCCTAGTATTATTCTAAATGACATGTTATGATGGGCTACCTTGAGAGCAGTAGCTCTAGTAAAGTATTAGACCTTACTACATACCTACCTAACTATACCTAATATAAAGGTAAATAAAATGAATACTTAGTTTTTAATATACAAACAGCAGGCTAAAGAAAACAGGAGTTTCCTGATGGTGAATAATCACTAGCGGCTATGGAAACGAAATGAAAACAAAATCGTTTTCCGCACGCAATGAAGAAACCATAAATGACTGACTGGTTTTTCAACCGAAATAAACAAAAGAACGATGGTAAGTAGATACGTAAACGAACAATTAAGTAGCTATTAAACAATATTTAGCAGTGGTTTAACCATGGGTCTACCGAATGGAAGTTCCTAAGAATGTTATGAGCGTATAAGAAACCAATCATCACTTGTTTGATTGAACGAAAATATTATGAGGGAAACGAGCAGACTTGAGAGTTCTCCATAAAATTCTCAAAGGTGTATGAAGTCTGCCAATCCGCACTTGGTCACCGAGGTGGATTATGGCCTGTAACCCTCACATTGTGATGATTGTGACAAGAGGCCTGAGCTCCGAAAGTGAGACGATTACTAAAATAATTATCTAAGTGATATGTGTTCAGCAACTTCTATTTTTAGTATTCTGACGTAAATACCATTGTTATTTAATTGCACCATTTTACATAATTCACCTTTTGTTAAGACTCCGATTTCATGTGTTTCAGCAATTACAAATGTTTTGTATCAGTAGTTTATATTGTGTTGTAAAACTTCAAGCGTTCAATAAATTCTTAAATTAAATGTGTAAATTATTGTATCTTTTCTGGAATTCAAACCAAAATTTCCAGCACAGTGTACTCTCTTGAAGGCGCGACTTTGATGCCAGTCTATCCCATTGGCTAGCCTGTAAATCGTAGTAATACTAAATTTCTTAGTATCAATAAAATAGCTATAAATGCCTTTCTAAATTTAACGTGCAATGTTAGCAAGGAATCGATTAAATGTAGGTACAATTGGTGTCAATGATAATAATCTTACAGTGCATTTCTGCACGTTTGTAAGTCGTTTAATGTAGTTTCTTTTTCTGAAGTAATTAGATATAAGTAGAGAGGACAGGTTATAACCTAAGCAGCTAAAATAATTTAATCATTATCGTAAATAAAGTACGATGAGGCACATAATTTATTATTCCAACTTGAATTTATTTTTCTTTCAAGTCATATTGATTTTTTATTTATTAATAAGTACTTTGTCATGCTTTTTTATTTTGACATGAAAAATGTAATTTTGCGGTAATATACTTCTCATTTTTATGAACACGTAGTTATGGTATAATGCAGCGTATCCTTTTGAATAATTGTCAGTGTAGGTAATCATAGTTTACCTGATTGTAAATGACAATACAAATGAATATACCCGATAGATATGAACACTGTAGTGTGTGATGGAACTCACGCACGCAACGAGGGTCAATTGAGCCGAAAAGTTCACGAAAAACTTAATTGTCAGTAATAAAGATGCATAAGATCCATGTTAGACGATTTGCGTCAACTGTTTTATTGACGTCAGTGAACTGGTACATCGAGAATCAACTCTACAAGGTTAGAGAAATAGTAGGTTTATGAAATAGTTATAGAAATGATGAACTGTAGAAATGCCTAGATAGAATGATAGTGTAGCGTAGAAAGAAGCGTTTCTTTGGCCGTATTAAGGCGGTAAGAATACCCATGTGCTGGCTCCAATCGTATACAGACAGCAGAAAATAATTCGTAAGAGATTTTAGAAGCTAGCCGCCTGGTGGCGTGAGTTCACATGGTTTATAGAACTTATAAATGATGTCAATATTAACTTTAATAACTATTATTGGTGGTACTATCTTTTTGTAACGCTTATGTAGCGTTTTGGTAGAGCCCGAGCCAATCGAATCTTCGTATTCCGTCTGGAAGATCGAGAGTTACTTTTTTCTTTCTCTTCTTTCTTTACCGACGTCATCTGTAACCCATTCAGTGTTACTACAAAATAGAGACTAAAGAATAAAATCTGTATAATTTGTGGTACCTATTGATGATTTCCATTGAATTTCCAGTTTTATTAGATAGGTAAATAAAGCAAGACGTGGCCTCTATATATTTTCAGGTTACCTAGGTACCTACTCTTCGTCTCAATAACTTAATATTTATTGAAAATTATTGTGACGAGGAGTATAATTAACTAACCTAAAACTTAATTAACATTTTCTAGTAACCATTACGTTTTATGACGTCCATAAAATTTGTGACTTTAGAAGCAATTTTCACATGACAAACAGCAAAATGGAATTACAGTCCCTCATGACGATATTGGAATTGTCATACTACCCTCAAGTCGTGTCGTGACATTCCATTCCACGTAAACACTACTTTTTTATATTTACAATACTAAAAAAACGAGTAGACATACAATTAAAGTATGTCAATGATTTTTAAATTTGCATACACTACGTGCTTATCAAACTGTTCAAATATTCAAATAAATATTTTTCAGAGTCTGCAATTCACATGTTTTTAGTGCAACTTTATTTACGCACTAGATCTAAGTACTTATATCTATGCCTTTTTTTTCTTATTTTAAATATATTTAAATTTTAAATCATTAAGGTTTTTAAATACTTTAAAATTGAAAAATTAAATGCCGATAGTCGGCTTAACAAATTAGGTACTAGTTTGGAATTATGTAATAGGTTATGATGTTCTTGGTAAAAATACTTGAAGTTTAAAATTAGGGAGTTACTTAGTGCATTTATAAGTTTATTAGAAAACCTTAAAAAAGAGAATAGATTACGTAGAAAAATACTTAATGTAATATTCCGTGCAGTTTTGTACAAACTAACTAGGTATGAAGCATAAAATTACTTCATCGCTGAAAATAAATGGCTGTAAACAATCACGTGTAACGAATGAAACACTCTTAACTAGTGTAAATTGAAGGAACGATCCTAAAAAAATAAGAATATTTGACTTTGTGTTCCAATCTCTAAAGTCTAGAGTATGATAATAATGACCTCCAGGTGAACACAAATAAACTTTCCGACGCACACGCACAAAGATAGAAGGCGTGTTCTCATACGTGCACGTAACTGGTTGTGGGTATGCAGAAACCCACACAGACATAAATGTTACTGTGTGCAGTTCCAAGAACGCGATTCATTTGAAATGAAAAGGCGCCAGCAGACACGTACGTATGCCAGTCACCTGACCGTCTCGGCGACTGAGTTCAGAAAAACGAAACGCTATTAAACATTACTTCATCTAAAAGCAACCTTAAGCCCATCGAGTAAGTCTGAAACTCGTATCAACCACACCCTCTTGCCCGAGGTAGCGGACTGGTCAAGGAATGAAGATTTTCCAGTTAAGATCTGAAATGTCGTATGTTATATTCAGTGTTATATTATATTGAACTTTTAGATCTTGGTTACAAGAAGACAATCACAGTGTTATGAATACTCACCTTCGAAACTCATGGTTCATGACAAAATCTGTGACGTTGACACCATCGTACAAACATCATAAATGTGTCGTAAGCCAAATTATTCTTCATGAAATATTACATGAAAATTATTCAATTCTGGATCTAAAATGGAAGGTAACTTGTAAAAAAGTATATGGTAGGTACAATGAACTTTTGTAGAAACCTGAAGTAGGTAGGCAATAAACGGACTACTTAAAATTCGAAGTCTTTGAAGGCACCTTCAAACAGTGTGTGCTTAATGTTTATGACCGCTACCTATACGAGAGCAACCTGAAACGGTCGATTCACACAATCACCCAAGTCGACTGCTTCATGCTGCTTCCCTGCTTGAAGTAGGTAGTCGGATCATGCACCAAGATGAACGTTTGTATGGCAGACTAAAACCATTTTCATTCCTCTCTGTTTTTCATGTCATTAGAAAGTTTTCACCGGATGAAGCCAAATCCAAATTGGTCTGATTTAAATATCTGTCAATTAGTCTTAATCAAATGAATCAACATTAATGTGTGGTTTGATTTAGGATTTTAGGTAATCTCAATTTGCTATTTTTTCTTATATAGCGTTCATAAGTACGTTCCCACTATTATTATGTCTAAGCTAGATTTGTGCATACCTTAATAATCTTGAAAGCGTAGTTCATTAGAAATAGTACCTACTTTAATAAAGATTAATAATTCAGTTTCCAATTAATAGTAGGCTGCTGATACGTAGGTACCTACTTACCATTGACGTCTAATAAGTAGGTATACGATGCTAGGTAGATAGATACCTACTTCCGTATAGAAATACCTATTAAATTCTTCACGCATGACAAGAGATATCTTATCGGTTTATCAAAAAACAATTTGCGTTCGTCAATCTGTGTCCTGTTTGTGGGTGTGTCTATTTTAAGTATTTATGATTCAGGACTGCCATTGATCATAAGTGAGTACTTATGACGCACACCTAAAAAAACGGGTAATGCAATAATACCACGTGTAAGTGTAATACAATAGGGGTACTCATTTTCAATAATATATTCTATAAGGGTAGTTAGTTACTAATAACTGGTGCATTATGATAACTACCTACATCACTTAAAAATATCTTTACCTAAATATCTACCATGTGTGTATCGAGTTCATAAAAAGAAAGGTGAGATTTTTTCTGCCGCGTTTTACAATACTCCAGTCAAGCAAAGTAGTACCAGGATCAGTATTGCAGGCCCTCTCAAAACACGGCTTTTTGTTCTTAGAGCTTTGAATTCATATTTTTGTCATATTCGTCTCGTTATTACATAATTATGCAGAACGATTAAGGCGATAAAGGGAAATAAAAAAATAATTTTCATCCGTGTCTATCTATGATCTAATATTTTTATACTATCATTTTTAGTCGACGAAAAAGAAAATTTAAAAAGGTTCATTGACCCCGACGTGATTTGAACACGCAACCTTCTGATCTGGAGTCAGACGCGCTACCGTTGCGCCACGGAGTCGATATCTATCTCGTTAAAATTTTTATTCATAAATATAATGCGATATATCTATTTATGATTATTATTATAATATTATTTCTTTCTTTTCATTACTATAGGCTAACAATATTATTTATAGTAAATACAATTGTATTATTATTATCTTTATCAATCCTTTACAGCGCACTCTATGATAAGAGTAAGGTAATACCGTACTTACTTATTACTTTTCTTAGTTAACAAGCGCTGTACATAGATGGCGACACACGTAACAATATCTTATTCTTAGACTAAAGTAATCATGTTAAGCTTAATTAAATTACCTAATTGCTTACTTAATAAATCTACTAAATGGTTTTATTTACTAAAAAATAAATAACTACAAATATAGAATAATATTTTGTATTCTATCGTAGATTTAAGTGTTATATTTTACAAACCATTCCGTAAGCCCCTGTGGCCTAATGGATAAGGCATCGGCCTCCTAAGCCGGGGATTGTGGGTTCGAGTCCCACCAGGGGTATCTGGTGTCAGTCGGCATAATTAAATTTTTTGTTCATATTAGAAGCCCAAGATTTGAGGCGTTGTTGGTTAAGGTGAGTGTATGGTAAATAAAGAACATATTACATAGCTATAATTTTTAATGACTGGTACAGAAATGAGATCACAAGAGGCATTAAAAGATGTAATTCGGGAAATGTAGCTCTGTGTGCCGAAGAACCCATTAGCGGCAAGCAACGTGTTCCACTGTGCTGTATGTAGTAGCCTATTTGGTGAGGTAAGCGGCAATCCCTATCTGTAAATAAATATTTTTCATAGTTATAATCTTTAAGATTAAATCTTAAAATACATTCCCAGACACCAGTCCCGATCCACGATTTTTTTCGGACCTTAATATAGGGCTTTCATATTAACATGATCTTTCTATTTCAGTAATTTAAACATAATTATTATTAACTTCTGACTCTATTTTAAATATCTCAAATAGGGGAAATAATGTTACCCTAAATTTTCTAAAACATAGAGTGACTCGATTCAATTGTTCTGGAGTACCCATAGTTAATTTTATTTTTAAATGAAATTGTTCTTTAACCATTTAATTTTGTAAGAGAGATACGTCACTATTACCGTGCAGCAAGATTCATAATTGTAATAGTTTCAATCACAGAACAACGATTCCGTGGTTTCCATGAATTATTGTATTGTTGTTAAATTTAATTGATACAGTATTATCAAATGGAATAACCTGTTTTACGTAACCAGCATCTAATTTGAATTTTCACATGCATAGTCATCGGCGCCGTGGCTTAGTTGGTTAAAGCGCCTGTCTAGTAAACAGGAGATCGGGGGTTCGAATCCCCCCGGGGCCTTGTTGAATGAATATAACAGTTTTTCCTTTTTTTTGTGCAGATTTTTTAGTTATTTTTATACGATAATAATAACTCTTAAAATTTATTATTGTACTGTAACTTAGTAATGAACGGCGATTTCAGAATTACAAGTTACCATAGTTATGTGACGTAACCGCGTATCAAACGTAGTGTATAACCTTATACTACAGGTTATTATTACTGTTTTTAAATAAATGTATTTGTAATAGATAACAACCTCAAAAATACCTTAAAAATGGTAAACACATACATGCAAGACAAAATAGGGTTGGCAATTAAGAATAAGAATTTAAAAAGATCCAATGTTGCCAACCTAACACTACTATCAATACTTGGCTTCAACCCATCACTTCTACAAATTAAGTACGGGTCTTTCAAATTGAAGAGGCCTAGTAAATGAAATACATACTAGCGCATATATTGAGCGTAGAAAGCGCAGTGACGAGGAAGTGCGCGGGCGGACAGAAGTCTGGCGAGGTGCAGGGGGCCGTCAGGTTGAAGGTGTATGAGGCCCGCTCCGTAATGGTCTGGCAGCTGTGGGAAGACTCCGTGCCGCGCCATAAACACACCAGGATACGTCCTTGGCCGTCGTTGCGGAACTGTGCCAGTCAATATAGTAATACATACTTTTATATTTTAGTGGTCTGTGGTTATCTCAGGGCAAAAATATTATAGACTCCGCATGCGGAACAAAATAGCGTGGTCAAAAAAAACATAATTTAAATGACAAAATAATGTTTCCAGGCTCTAACGTAAGTCAAATTATAAGAAAAAATAAAAAAAATGTTCTTCCTTTTTTGTACTTGAGACTGAGTCTATTATACTTTTTGATCTGAGTCTGAAGATTATTTTGGTCTAGTTTGAGAAGTTTAGAATCATAATACACCTCTAATTTACAAAGAAAACATTACTCTCTTTCACGTTCAGTCCTTAGATACCGTACGAAATTAAAAGGAAAACAACGCCCTCTAGCGTGGTTTACTGAAGTTATTACTCGCCGCACAAGACTGCTTAATATACCCGACAACAGATGGCGCTACGTCCACCGCGTATATGGCGAAGTAACGTTAGCAAAAATTAGTTTAACTTCTTTCTGATAGAAACAATACACATCATAATTATTTCATTTAGCAGAATTAATACTATAAATTATAAAATACAAAGCAGTATTACAATTTAGCAACTTGCCTGCACGTTAACAAGAGGTTGTTGTCTAAGATAGAAGGGATGTATACGGTAATTCTGTTCCCGGCCTGGTAACACATAATCTTCGTACGGGATCTGAGGGTATACCGTGCTGTTTACGGGGCACTGTGCTCCGAAAATTCTAGCGGGAACAGCGCTATTTACTAAGTACGTGTCCACTGCATTTATAGCATCATGAACTGATTTTGATGCTAGCTGAAAAAGAGATTATTAATTAGCTGTTATAATAAATAAGTAATTTGATTTAAAAACGGATAATGAATTGAGAAATAATGAACAATGAGCAGCCAAAAGCTAAAATCAAATGTAGGTGAAGCTAAATTTAAAGTTACTTATATAAATAAATAGTGCGATTATAATAAGTCTATTAATGGTTCAGTTTTCATACATGCTCCCATATGAAACACAAATGCGTTTAAAATTTTACATTGGTAGCTATTTTTCAAATTAGGTAGGATCGCCAAAGTGTCTTTACTTTTTTAAATTATAACTGGCATTTACCACTACCAAGTCAAAAAGTATGAGTGCAAAGCAAATACTATGACATTACCCTCAAAAACATCTCAGAGTAATCCAAAAACTCGTAATTAATGTTCTGGAAATCAGTCAACTCTGTAGCCGCGTACGCAAAGTACACATCAACGAAGCTAGTTCGTAGTGACGTCATCAAGTCCTTCGCGCGGTCGAGCTCTACTGACGTTGGTCGGTCGCTGGGACTGATGACGAGGACCAGTGTACTGTGACCCGCGCTTGACATCTCTCGTATTTCATGAAGAGTACGGTTTCTGGAGTGTCGGGTCACCGCTGATATTATATTGGGGACGTTGAGACGGTTGGGCCCTGATTGGAAATTAAACTCGTTTATTAGAAATTACATTTAAAAATTATTATTTTTTAGTTTATTAAAAAATATGAGCCCTGTACTGTATACAATGTCTCGATGTATAAGTAACAGATAATAATATAATGTTCATAGAATAATAACACATTAATAACACATAATAACACAAAAACTAGTTTTAACTAGGAAAAACGCGTTTTATCTAAGAACGGGTTTTAACTGTAACAGTTATAGCTCGAATCAAATTTTTTTATAAGTAATTATATTTTCCAGAATCAGTATTCAATTAATTAGCATAGTTACAATTGTGTATTATAAATTGAATGAATATTATATAATTATAATATTGAATGATAATTTATATGGACAGAAGTTGACAGAACAGATACAGTCAATATACAATGTATAACACAATCTTACTTACATTCTACAGTAGAGTTATGTAATTCGCTGAAGAACGTTGTAAGATTGCTTGACGGAGGAACGATCCATCGTCCCGTGTTGCCGTGGACCAAGCCCATAGTGCTTCTCTGTGCGTCGATTTCTAAGAATCCACCAATCCAGCTGAAATATTCAATCACCGTTATTAATATTATATATCTCTTATCTTAATTTAAAAGTAAAAAAAAAATGAAGGTGAGGAGTACCTGATTTGGAAAACTGAGAGATCAACCAAATCATAAGAGTAAAAATATGTAACAAAACAACGTCCGGTCTTCTAGTCGAGCATATATTTTTAAAATACCTCCCCCCCAAAGTTTAGTAGGTAGTCGGGTTTTTTGTTTTATTTTTAATAATATCTAGTTATTTCTGTATGTATGTATGCTGTAGTTATACTCACGACATGAACTGTTCGACGTCGTATCCCTTCCAAGCGGCGTCGGTGGCGACCAGCAAGTCCACGACTGGCACGTTGTGAGACACCTGGCACTCGCGGTGATTCTGGCGCAGCAATGATGCTGACGAACAATATTATCTACATATATTATGCTATACTACGAGTAGCTGACCCGGAAAACTTAGTATCGCCTCAGAATCATTAAAAAAATGGTGAGCATTTTTTCGTGTTTAGATCTTATAAACCTTCCCTGGACTTCCACAAATAATTTAAAACCAAAATTAGCCAAATCGGTCCAGCCGTTCTCGAGTTACACAGCAATTAATTTTTATATTTAAGAAGACTAAGATAAGATTGAAGCGCTAAAGGATCGGCGGTTTGCGTCGGTTTGAGGTGATCGACGTAGTGAAGCAACTGCATGCACGATGATTGATATTAAAGTGATGATGCTACAAATAAGTATTTAAGGTGTTTCAAAAAACGAGTAAGTAAAGGCAATATTAAGGAATATTTTTTGGAAGAAGACTAAGAAATGTATTAGAAATACTTACGAACATAATTAATGAAAGTCGACACAGCCGCTTCAGATATCCTTTGCATCTCCTCAACGGGAACATACACAGTGATTTGGCGAAGGGACAAAACGTGAGCAAATCTCGAAGCCTCAGTGAGTAGCTGGCTGTTATCTAGAACGTTCGAGAACAGAGCGTGTCTGTTACACGCCCTCACTGACGGATCGAATGAGACTCCTTCGTTAGAGTAATACATCTCTATGACTTGCGAAAGTCGCAGTGTTCTCCTCTGTTCAACCCACGTTGGTATGTGTTTGGCTAAGATGAGGCCTGAAAATCAAAATTCAGTAATATAATCTGACGACCCAGGGTACAACAGTTAGATTCCCAGTGAGGCACTAAATGACAAGTTTAATTTTTTTGTTTCCGGTCTGCGATTGTGCTCTTATCTTTAGGTTATTCATCATGGCACCTACGATACTAAGGATGCCAGTGTGGAGCTATTAGTCTTAAGCGTTATCCTAACATGATCCTGATTATAAATTAATATCAATAACTTCTAGCGAACTAAGTTTTCGTGTAATTATAAATGAGATTACTACCGTCAATTCCCGCTAATATCTCGGCATCAGTGAAGTGCCACTCTGCCTCGGTGATATTTCGTATGAGCAAGTAATGGTCTCTGGGCAGCAGCGTGTCGTTCCATCTGTTATTGCTGCCGACCACTAGGCTCTGGGGAGCCGCTCCCACTCTCGGCCCTTGATTGACTACCACTTCTGCTAAATCACCTGAAAACAGCATTTTTAATCCTATATCCAAGATGATTAAGGTAAAATTAGAAGTTTATCGTAAAGTGGGTACTAAAGGGACAAGCATTATAAGCCTGTTTTTTAAATCACCATTTGAAGTACCTAATAAATAATCCTAATAAGAAAATTAACGAAACCACAGTTGATCTTTGACTTGCAATTAAATTGCTAGCGCAATCCTGACTACGGATTGTTCGTTTGAAGTAACTTTGTTGTAAAGTTGTACAAACCTGCTAACGTAGCAACCCATACATTATCAATATCGGCTCCTGCTGAGTCGTCTCCGTCATTAAACCCTTCGCCGTCATCTTGCCTATATTTTGCATTCATGATGCTCCAATCTTTTAAAGCTAAATCCATGTTCTGTTGCGATATTTCCTCTTTAAAAACATTCGCCGCTAATATGTCTGTGATCAGCACACGTTGAGACTCGAGTGCTGCTGCCAAGGCGGCAACTATCGTGCCGGGGGATATTGTCCCCCATGCAGTTTGGATGACACCATCTTCTATGGGACATCTGCTAATTATTCTGAAACGACGAAAATAACTCTATGTTAGGAGTTGGGATGGGACTATGAAAGTTAGAATTATGTAATAGCGATAGACTTTGTCATGGTGGTGCTGTGTAGTACCTAGATATTTGAAGAAATTACAAGGGAAGGCAGGTAAGTAGGTACTCCTATCTAGTGGTAAAGTAAGGAATAAGTTAAAGGATTTAAACGCGAGGGGACAAAGAAATTCCAATCAACGCATAGAAGAAAGAAACACTATAGGTAGGTTATTCAAAAATATTTACACATTTAAGGAATTGCAACTGACCTCCGATTACTCTGAGCCATATTTTGCCTCTGCTGAACTGATAGCGGACACACAATGTTCTCGTCTCCTCTTTCCCAAGGACACACAGTAGAGCTCAGCATTTTATGTAAAGTACATTTTTCCACAATCGACAAACTTTCATCTACATCCAAGAGGTTTTGGCTTGGTAAAAACACGTCCATAAGGAGTCTATACTTGTGAAATTGAAAAGCAGATGCCCTGAACGGCAATACAAAATCAGTTTCAATCGCATTTGCGTCTTTTTCTATTCCATCCAATCGTAAGCTGTAAGTATTTAGGAATTAGTAGGAATAATTTTTCATATTGTTGTATGTATTATTCGTGATAATTATAACTCAGTTAATTAAGAATTCCTCCACAACGGTACCGGGTTCGAGTACCTGCATAGTAACAGTTGCAAGTAGGAATTTATGTGACAAGATAATGTTTGCTCCAAATCTGACATTTATGTTCCTCGTTAATCTAGTTTAATTAAGTGGTTATTAAAAAAGAGCATTTAAAATTATTACCTTCTGAGAAGATTAGTACTAAAAAGTCTTAAATCGAGTGTGGAATCTGATTCCAGTCGTCGGAGAAGAGAGAGGAACACGTCGAGTCGTCGCGGCGCGGCCAGCGACGGTCCTCCGTTGCGGTAACACTCTATTAGATGTGCCGGTATTCGCGGAAGAATTGCACATTCTGAACCTAACAGAAGAGTTAGTAAGATGTAAGTTATAATAGTAGTGATATAAGAAATTAATTAATTGTAATAAAGGTACGGGCTACGTGCCGGTATAGCTCGCGGGCCGGGCCAGAAAGCGCCCGGACAGGAATTATAAAAAAAAAAACATTAATTTACATTCTTCACTTCTTCAGTCTTTTAAAGGGCTGCTATAACACTATTAATGATGACTAGGCAAATTTTGATCCAGGAAAATGTATAGAAATAGAAAGTATGAAGGAGTTTTTTTTATATTACCCAACACAATCAGGAAGTGAAGAACCTAGGTATCAAATGGTAAGTGATCAGGTACCTTCCACGGTCCATGGACATCCATGTTATGTGTAAGTAAACTATTCGTAAGCCCTGTCATAGCAATGAAGCGTTCAGTTCTCTAACATTTTTAACATCACTCTTGTATTACCTACCTGATACTTCTTCGAATATTACCAAATTACTGGTCAAAAGATTTGTGTAGAAAAGTGAAGCCAGTTACTTTACTATGTATATAGGTGTCTGCACTTTATATTGCTTGGAAATGAAGCAAATTTAATCACAAATAGATAATATCTACTTAAGCAGTACATTCGTAATTAAAACGACAACTGTGCATATTTTTTTCTGTTCCTTTCACCTGAAATCCTTAATTAGTGTTCTTACGAAATAAATCCTAAACACTTTCATACTTACATATAACAGCTGTCAATAATATAAATAACCGTTTCGTATTCATTATAAAAATCGGCATAAACTGCTACTAAATATAGCGTGTTACATTATTTACGTTGAAAGCCGAACACTTACTACATAACAATGCGAGTAGGACCAAGATAGTAGATTAGCAGTGATAAGATAATGATTCATTGTTCAACTAGGGCGCGTCAATGTAACCTATTATATTATGAAGCCATACAGGTAGTACACGATTAAAACACGGAATTAAAAAATTATTACAATTTATTGACAGGAATTGTAGAGGGGTTTAGGCCAAATAAACTTGTTTAACTGAAAAATTTGTCCATGTATGATTGCTGTTATCTAACTTCAACGTCACCAGCTAAAAAAGTGCTTAGTAATGTTTTTTTTCATCTACATAGTCAGACTTATTTATTTAATGAAATAATTAGAACACAATAACATGTAAGTGTAAAACGAGTTAAATTGCCTTTAACAATTATCAATAATCCTATAATTTACAATAATATTAATTATTTTTATGATATACAACCTACTTATGTGTTCTGTTTGTGATTACATTAGTATTTCATATAATTTCCAATTTTCCAATATCATATTAATAAATGATACAGTGACCCGACAAAATACATTAAATTTACATCTATGACAATTGAGGTATTATGAAACAACATTGAAAATTGAAACAACTACTTTGAGAAACCTCGTATGTATACAGGTCATATAATTACAAAGAGATATACCAGAATTGTGATAAAATTATCTAATTACATAACCTAATTTAATTCTATGACTTTTCAATCTTGTTTTTAGGTCAATCTATTAAACAGATTATATTACAGAATAAATAATTAAAATACTAATTTCCATTAATTTACAAGTAAAACTCAAGGAAAATTCAATATTCAATCACACATTCAGTTAAAACATTCCAGAGCAAATAATACTACAAAATATGAGTAATAGTGTTGGAATAAACTTAAATGCATAAATATTTGTATCCTCTTTTAAGATATATTTTACAAAATTACAATTGCCTATGGAATCTTTTTTGTTTGGAATTTAATTTTGTTCAGTAAATAAATGCAACATTTACATAGAAACAAAATAAATATCACAATTATCGCAGCACTAATTTTGCTGGTTTCCCATCTATTTGTCGTGATGTGCCGTGCTTAAGAGTAAACTCTCTTTTGGTATATGCAAATAATAAGTCAGTTATGAGGAATATCTGAGCAGTTGCAAAGGATAAAGTAACTCCGAAGAAAAAGTTGGCATTTGCAGAGCCTGAGTATATCCAGAGATGCCACACTGTAGGTCCTAGGGCCGATGTGATGATAAATGCACATCCAATTATGAACTTTTGGCGCATAACTAAAACAAAGAAATAAATCATTTTTTATAACCACAACATATTTTAAATTCTACCTTAAATAAATGCTTCTCATTGTACTAGGAATACAATGGATGGACAAAACACATAGATAAGAACAGACACACACTCAATTGAATATCAAATTGAATAATAAATCAAAATTTGCAGCACCCAAACATGGTAACTTTTATGCCACACAGATTCCCAAATAATTTTTTTTATTCATTTATAATACAAAATTTAAACCAAGCAATTAAAAATATAAGTATATTTTACATGAATTTAAAAAATGATTTTCATACTCACATGAAAACAAATGTTTCCACATTGGTAACAGAGCCAAGTAGAACCCAACATCTCCAATGCAAGGATATGATCGGAATATTGTTGATAGTGTTATAAGGACTGTTGCCAGCAACACTGGTTCTCGTTTAAACCGCAGTGTTAGAGGCACAACATACAGAGCCAATGCATTGATTTGAAATGCACATACAAACAGCAGTCTAAAGTGCTCAAACATTTCAGTGAAGAAATACCAAAACAATCCAATATTAGGTTTTAAATCTGGTACTGTCAATCTGTAAGAAAAAAAATACATTCATTATTATCTTCATGCATGAAAACACTAAATTAACATTTAAAATTGATGATATGCAATGTTCAATTATACAATGTATAACAAAAAAAATTGCATATTCCAACTCATTTTTAAAATGTAAGAATTTTTAATACTCAGATTGTAGTTAACCATTAATAAGGGTACATTAATTTACTTACATGAACCCATATGTATTATTCACATATTTGTAGGAGCCATCCATTAAGTATGCTGATATGTATATCAAGAAGCCCCAACACAGGACAAAAACAAGAAGAGTTCTTATATATGAGCATTTATTACAGCCTTTCTGAACATCTGCTAGTAGTATGGATATTGGCACAATGAGAAGAACAGGGTACAACGCCTGATGAGTAGCTAATGCTATGAACGCACAAGCTAATAATCTACGTCCACTAGATGCTCCGTATAGAGACATAGCAACCAATAAATTTTGAACAACTGTAGTCGTCATACCGGCGCAGTTCAATACCGAATAAGGATTAAAAAGATACACTAAAAGAACTTGTTCTGGAACTGCATTCAATTGTGTCTCACTCAACAACATACTTTTTGAATCCTCAACAATATCTTGCTTTGTCTTCTCTTGTGAATCTTTGAACATACTTATAAAACATTTCGAAGTTTTATACAATAAAAACGCCGTCAAAAGGTCCAGTACCGTAAACAAAAGGGGCAATAGATATGGTACCCTTTTCATTAAGTAATGAAAGAAAACAAGTAATATTGGCGATTCATGAAACGCATCTCCCTCATAAGGATTAATACCATTCTCATATAAATACACTCCTTCAATTAACCTCTTCCAGGAGTTCAGTGGTGTAGCTATTTCAACTCTGTTTGCTATAGTTTGCCAATAGTCTATATGTATTAGCCAATATCTCACCACACCGGCTATTAAATATTTCAATATAACAGCCATAGTTGACAATTTTACTGAAACACTTCATAAAAACCTCATTTTTTATAAAATTTGTTTATCTTCTACGGTTACTTTACCAAACAAGATTACTCAATCAAGTCTCAAGATTACTCAGTGAAACGAATGAAATGACAGCACCACTGACAGACAAAAAAGTGTCAGTTTAATAGTTTGACATGCTGTACATACAGACAATGCAACAGTGTTACAGGACCTGTAGTACAAATACAACCATAGAGTAATAATATACAATAGTACCTACAACAGTACGAAAAAATCATAGACAATCTACTTAAGAAATGGATCAAGTAGATCTGCTGTATACTACACTGTATAGGTGTACCATACACTTAGTTTATCGGGCCCCTATGAGATGGGCTGGTTTAGAGGTCGGTAGAGTAATGTTATAAGCTGTCTAAATATTCTTCATTTAATTTCAGAAACCTTTTAATTAACATGATGCTACATCTAGTTGATCGTATGGTCATAAAATAAAACTCTGTTGATTCAATAAAACTGTATATTACTGATTATTTTGTAGGTAGTTAATTAAATGACAGGAGTCAAATAAATAACATGTACATAAAAAATTAAATCTAGGACTAAATTAAAAAAAAAATCTTTCGAGGAAAGGGGCCGTTCAAGTATTACGTAACGCAATTTGGGGGAGGAGGGTCTTACAAAATGTTACGTAAATGGACAACGCATTACGTAACATTCTTTTTTTTTACAAACAAACTGCGACAAATAATTTCTATAACTCGGAAAAATGGCAACATGGAGGGGGAAGGAGGGTTCAGAAAAATGTCACGAAAATCTTCGTCAACATTTTCAAAAATTGAGTTACTTAAGTACGTATGTAATACTTATACTTCCAAAATTAATTTTAATTACTACACCAGAACTTACGTAATCACTTCAAAATCCAGATGAAGCTATAAAATGAAACTTAGGAATTATTTAAATGTCATGTAAACTATCTCATAATACTACAATATTTTAAATATCACATTTTGAAATACATATTATTCTCTCTTACGAACTAGAGACTCCTAATTTAGTGCCTACAATAAACCATACTATGTAGTACCTATATACGTACCTAAGCCTATACAGTGTAGGTACCTACTTACATTTTATGTTTTTAAATTAACTTAGGATTTTATAGGGAAAAGCTTTATATATGGCACTTTTAGGAAAATCTTGTTGGCAACACGACAACCGCTCTTGTTCCAGTTACTCTGAGCGAATGGCAACAATTCTCTGTACAATGTTCTCCAGTTTTCATTGGTGATTCTGTTCCCGAGACTCGCTAAAATATAAAGGCAAATTAATACAACATTTAATAATTCATAGAAAAAGAAAAATGTGACTGTTGATATACTTTTAATATATATTTTTTTGCGAGAAGGGGCGATAGAATATAAAATATAATACATTATGTCACTCTCACAATTGAGACGAATCTAACGACACTTTACACTTTGAAATCTGTAGAGGCATTTGGGACGTAGATGGTGCCAAAATGAATGGACATACATACCTATATATACTCAACAAACATTACCCTCCTTCTAGCGCAGTTGGATAAAAAAGAAATCCCAAAAGCTTTACGTATAGGTATATTGGCATTTTCATGACTATAATCACACAAGTAGAGCTCTTGATTTACTTCCAATTGCTATATTGATTTATAATGATAATATTATATGACAAGAATTGGCAGTGGCCGGGGTGGTCGAACAAACTTACTAAGATCTCTGCTAGCAGGGTTGTCATTGGTAAGAACTGATTTCATGTCCCCAACGTCAGGTCGCATGTAGAATGTATTTATTCGTACATGAGTGGCGTCATTTATCTTTTCTGGAGTACCATCTAATTTCCAGGTGTATGTTAAATCAGCTGAAATAGGTAAATAAAAAAGGTTATATTGACCAAAAGTAAAAAAAGAAAAGCCCTCGCCTCAATTAAATTTTAGGTACTCTATGTAGGTGGGTACGTAGGTAATTACCTAATTGATTCATACGTGTCTCAAAATCAAACTTAGAAAGAGAAGTAGGTACTTAGTCGTAGTAGATGATAAAATTTCAGTCACAATCTTTATGTGATGGAGTAAGGTTAGCTTTGTGATTAAAAATGTTGCCACACTCTTAACTTACGACTCTATTATAGGATTTACTGGCAAGCTTTTAAAAAAAAATACTTACTCATAGTGGTTTGGAAGTCTCCACTAGCATTTATTTGTAAAGAGTTGTAGCTTCCGACACCGCTGTATTTTCCCTTTACTTTTACTTGTGGACTGAACATGTCTATTTCTAGGTGAAACTTGTCTTCATCTGCTCTTAATCTGTATGAGGAACAAAAGGGGCAATAAGGAATAAGCCATCATCGTTTTGAAGGAATTAGCAAGAAAATTACAGGATTAAGTAGATTAGAAAAAAATGCAAATCTCGTTATTTTTGGCCCGCAACGCGTCGATGCTGTCTTTGGTACACATTACACATTACCATTATGCATGGACGATGGTAACTAATTACCATTTTTTTGGTCTGCAAATAAATACCTACTAGTATGTGTAAATACTTAGAAAAGTATAAAAAAAGGAATCTGTCGCTATTTCGTGGTAACCATGAGCCTTACATTTCAAGGCAAAATGATAAAACTGTACGCATTTTTGGGTTATTAAAATTTATTAGTTAAATAATGCATCATGATTCATGCTGAACACGTACGTAGCAAACTTTAAAAAAATATTAACATATAACCATGGTCAGCAAGTCCGTGAATAGAACGACTTAAAAACAAGGTTGTAGTTAAACTCAATAGGAACTCACCTCGCATCGCGAACTTTAGCTTCTTTTAAACCAGTTACGTAAATATCTTTCACAACCACTTTAGCCAATATCTGCAAACAATTACCACATTATTAAACCACGTCATAGGAGCGATTATGTTCTGTAACTCTTATTCGATTATGTAACTTTGTGAGTGTATTTTACTCTGGTTATTTAATACCAGGTGTTGTTGGCGGGCGCGGCTTTGTCTGCGGAAATATTGACTTCCACGAGGGAACTTTGGTGGCGTAAATCTCATACTACTCTACCACCAATGCTCCATCATATACCTACATCACACATCAGTTCCCGCAGGAGATAATTTGTCTGAAATTCGAATTCGAATTATTATTCAGTTAATAAAAACTTAAGGCTTAAAGTAAATTGGACGTAAAATAGGATTAAAATTAATAGGTTCAATAATTTTATCTCTCTCCTGTTTCCATTTTAGGGAATGATTTTTTTTTAAACTTTTTTTCTTAGTGCTCTCTACTAGTTAAGTACGTGCGTTGTTTGTCAGCTAATCACCATATGGGTTATTAATGTTAGTTGTCCTGTTGGAAATCGTAAATAAGCTTTAATATAGGTAGGTACCTACTCATTATTCTCGTGGCGCATCATAAACCTCGAATGGACATTTAGGACAAGGTTAAGTTATTATCTCATAGTCTTCATTGATTACATTGATTAAAAGACACATCTATTATGTACCATAATGCAAATACAAAATACATAATAATGTAAGTGTTTTTATAAATTATACGAAGGTAAGAGTCGTGACAACTAAAATGAATAGAATATTCCTCGTAGCAGCAAAAAAAATTGTGTAGGTAGACGACTATGTTCCTATTCCTAGTACGTGACCTCTATTACAGTTCTTAAAGAACAATACAAAGTACGTTTTTGAAGGCAGGGGAAAAAACGTTTAATAATATACCTATGACTCTACAACTCTACAAGTAATGATTAAATCGCGGTTGTCACGCCTTGTGAACCTACTCGTACGTCGCGTCGTGGTATTCTTATACAAGTAATGTTTTTGTTTTTCAAAATAAACCTTGTTATTATCCTTATTATTAGCTTATGTTATTTTCTTATTTAATTTATGTTTTTTAAAAATATTTTTCTTATAAACTACTCTGTGTTTTATTTCAACAATAATTTTAATTTATTCATATCATGATCCTGCCAGTTGCCCTTCTGGGCATACATATATTTTTAGTTTTGATTTTTGGCGGAAAAACATAATGGATAGTCTGTGGTACAAAAAAGGAGGGAAATTATTGATAAATGATTATAATAGATGAAAATGAGATGAGATTAAATCCAGAATAACGGTTAAAACATTTGACAATTATTTTTATTACCTGACACAGTTAACCACTAACTAGAGGTAGTAGTTAAGAGTGTAAAGACATTTTAGAGAAAATTGTGGAAATATAGCTTAGGAGTGTGTAGGTATTTCTATCCGCCATCTTTGATTGTGAATTAATCGACAATTTTTAGGTAAAAGAAGTGATAGGAAGCTTCTTTATCAAAGAAATTCACTTCTTATCATACATTTTCCTTTGCCTAATTATAGCTAATGTTCTATGGTATGCCTAATGTTATTTACATACCTGATTGTTTTTATATTCGATTCGTAGTTCCTTTTGGTAATAAGGATCAACTCCCGGTACGCCTAGATCTTTTATACCACCAGCGAGCGTCACCAAACCTTTTTGCACCGCATCAACCAGACATTCGTTGACCTCTGGTGAACTTCTGTCACACACGTCAAGATAGTTCTCTGAAAAGAAAAAAAACACAAATTAATACGAAAAATAATACGTAAGTATATGTAAAGATCCACCTACATGTAACTATGGAAATTAAGGGTCTGTTTCACAATCGATAAGTAAAGATGTCAGTAGTTATTTATAAAGTAAGCAACTCAGAGAGTACCTAAATCCTTCCGTTAACTCTCTATACGTTTCACCATCATCCGTCAATTAAAGTGAAATTGTAAAACGCAATTTACTGGTTTACCGTGCAAATAAGTTTAAAGTAGCTTACTTAGAACTTTACTCAACGATTGTGAAACAGGCCCTAAGTATAGTAACTTACTTATAATCGCTATTGTTACAGTTACAGAGATAGACCAATTAAAACTAAGGTTGTACCTACCTACTATGCTCAGGCAATACTAAGGATTTTCCTAGACTAAATAAAAGATAAGTCACGGTTACCACATAAAGACAGTGTTTAGAAGATTAACATAAAAGTCATTTTCCTCCCGTGTTCAATTTCGCAATTAAAAGATGAAACTGGACGTGACTAGAAATCCATTGTTATAAAAATTAAATCTCTACCTACTCTGTGACTCTATTAGACTGTTTAAAATAAATATCTGCCAAGTGCGTTTCAGGCCCACCAACCAAAAATAAAAACTATACAAATTCGTAAACAATACAGAATTATTTATGGGACGTTAAGAACCGACCTTTTACTTTCAAATTGCAATGAGTAATGAATAAAATTCAAGTTCAATACTGTTTAACTCCACCTACCCACCTATCTGAATGACCTAGATTATATTTAGTAGTACATTTTAAAAATCTCAAAATTAAAACGTAAGCCTCTTTATTAATAACCATTGATTAGCTTTAATCGATGTAACAGGGAGAAAATTTTAGTTCCCTCTTCTAATCGACGTTAATCTTTGGATGAACTAGTTCAAGCGAAATTTCCGAAGACCTTCCGTGCCTTAAGAGACTTTTGTTAAGGTAATCTGGGAAAAGACTGGCAAAAGGGCTATGTCTTAATAAAGTTTTTAATATTCAGGACAAGAGTTCTTTTTGTAATACTAAACATATCTAAGTAATGCGAAGTCAAGCCAAAATAAAAAATTAGAGATATTGAGTCCCTATCTACTATTTAAAATCTCTATTGTAATTAGTAAACCTCAATGAAAACTGAAGTTAACTTTTCGTACATTAAATTTTTAATAAGAATCCGAGTATGTACACGTTTTAAATTTGACATGGTTAAAGTTGACATGCGATGCACAAGGCAAAATTTTGTTTATGATATGTGTTACAATTTACCTTTATTTTGCATTACTTTAATCATCATCAAATGAACAAAACAATAAATTTTAACGAATAAAAATCAATAAACTGATAATTTTTTCCTATCAATCAGCTGGCGCGAATGTTCTGCAATTAAAAACGACATGTATCGTTTATAACGTGTAGTTAAATCCGTTGCGTTCAATGGTTTGTCCTTAAATCTATAATCAAGTACATAATTTATCTGTCCTTTTATTGCTTAATTGGATGACACTGTAAATACCTAGATATAGTGAAACTGACAGTTTCAACTATGTGTAGTGTAGATAAACTTAGTAATTACATTAGAGTACCATTCTATTCTACCTATCATCTCATACCTACCAGCAGTGTCTGTTGCCTGTCACACATAGCAAGGGGTATTTTTCAATGAAACAATCTTTGTATAAAACCCAATAGGATGTAATCCTATTCGCGGTTAAAAAAAAAGATAGGTTACCTACCAAAGGGCCCCCCTTTGTTTTTTTTAACGTCGGGAAATGCATTACCAGCCGCCCGAAGGGGGAGCGAGTGGTTATGTGGTACTCCCCTCGACTGCGTTATAACCAAAGCGCCCACCTACCCTAACTTATCTATCAAGGCACATTTACACATTTAAAATTAAACAAAAGTTTTTAATGTTTTACACGCTAAATGCTATATTACTGTGCCTCTATTTTAGTTCGTCTCATATTTTAATTGGTAAGAATTTCGCAAAAGAAATATTGTTGAAGTTAGTTATTTCAATAATTTTCATGACACGTAGTCATTTAACAATACGAGTAAACACTTACTTAATTAAGTTTTATGGTGGCTGTTACGCGCCGGCTTCACTGGACTGGAATCATCTTTAGGTACTTTGTTTTACTTTAAATACCTTTATTAATAGGTAAATTACCAAAAGACATTCCGTAGAGTATCATAACAAAGATACCTACACAATACTTAGTAATTTTGTATCAGAACCTACTTCAAAAGATTTCAGTGCAACTGTGCAATAGACACTTTAACTTAAGTTGATGTAATTTTAGTCTTTAATATTTGTTTAAGTATTCATTTATACAAATTTTAACATTTATTCAAAAAATAACTTACCTATGTCGACAAGCCCATAGGTGCTTGATAATACTGTTAGCACCAAGTACAACCTCCGCAGCGGCATCTCCATATTGGAACTATTGCTGTCACCAACCTACCACAAATATATTAAATTTTATTGTTTTCTTTGTGATTTATGTTACGCGATGTATTCTATTATCGTTCCATGCGACACTGAGAGCTGCTGGGAGAATTTAGTGGTAGTGGCAGTCAGTTCAGTAATGACGAGGTTGCACAAACGCGACCAGTCTTCAATGTCATTTGCTGGTTCTTGAATATTATAATCACGCACAGTTTAATTACTCAAATCAAAGCTTCAAATTAAATATGTTATATTTTAATCTGTATTGTTTTAGGGTTCCTTATTTTTCGTGGCTATTATTATTACTATTTTTCGTCCGATTTCGTCCAGAACTGTTATTTGGCTATGTAATTAACTATTGAACTAATAAAGTTTTAAGGTACACATAAAATCAGAATATTAAGTATATTAAAGACCTTCAATAAATTCTAATGACGGGTTAATTTGGGGTCAATGTAGTATACTAAACTATTAGGAATATTGAACCGCCTTCACAGCACAAGATGAAAAGTAAAAGATCGACAAAACTATAAGAGATAAAATAATGTTGTAGAACAACGCCTGCCCGGTCGTCTAGTACGAATGTAAATGCTCGTTGCCAAGAACTTGAAAGTATTATTTTTTTAGGATCAAGCGGCTAAATAGAAAACTTACAAGTGCCTATCGGCAATACGGAACTCTACACTGCGTCGACCGACACACGCTTGGCTTTAATCTGGTTTTAAGTAATAAAATGAGTAGATGTGTATCTTTCTGTAATGTAGGTAGGTACTCATACTAAAATAAAAAACCAGGAAAAATAAACTGGAACATACGATTATAATAAGCGAAAAAATAGTGGCGTATTAAACAGAAATAAATTAAGTCTTCTGAAAATAAAGGAAGCCATATTACTCAGGTGTATTTATGAAACCGCGACTTTAAATATTTTATGCATTTTCTTCTAGAAAAATACCATTTGAATACCTGTATGTCAAATTAAGGTTTTTCTGTTAAATACAAAGATGTAGGGAAACTTATAATTCCCAAAACAATTTTCATGAACCTGCCCTTGTTTTTATCATAATTATATTATATTTTGGAAATATTTTCTCATTGTTATTGACTGATTAGGTACATGACTTAGTAGAATTTGCATCTGAATGATTTTGGTCACTTAGGTGACCTAGTCATTAAATTAAAGGTAAGTATTTAATAAATAAAACCACTATTTAGTTACATTTTGCCATGTTGCTCGTTTAGAATTTTGTGCGGAAATGGAATCCTTTTATCTCAACTTTTATAGCATAAAAATTTTGTTCGATCGAAATACAAGAACTTCACGGCTAACAAAGATTTTGCACATTCATTTCTGTCAGGCTGTTTGTGGAACTGGACAACATTTCGAATCAAATTTCTTGTAAAGCGAACTAAACATGTAGATTTTGTTTGTTCATTCACAAAGTTTTCTGTATAATTTTTTTGCTCAGTTGTCAAACCCTAAACATGATCTAGTCTAGGGCTAAAGTTCTTATCAAGACGCATTAAGCCCTTCACTTTCTGGCTACTTCATTATGCCTAGGATTATCTGGAACCAATCTGGGGCTAAAGTGCTTGTCAAGACGAATCAAAGTAGGCCAAACTTAATAGAGCTGTGTTATTTTTTACATAGTCCACCTTTCTTCTCCTTCATCAGCAGAACATCATAAGCTGAACGTCATTATTAAGGAAAGTTCTTGTTGTGAAGAATTAAATGAGTTCAATTTCGATAGGGTTGAGTCGTTTAACTACAGTGTTGGCATGGGCATGTTGAATATTATTGATTAGGTACGACTTACAAGTAGGTACTCATTTCAGGTTTCGTTTAAATTGCCTTTTAAGACTTCATAATGCATTTTTAAGAAACGCAAAAGGAATGAAAATATTTGTTTTTTTTTATATCATATATTTTGTTTTAAACCAAGTAGGGAGTTCTGGCCGTTAATATTAATTAAGTTTAATTACTTATCATAACCTGTTTATACTAACGTACCTTTAATTCATTGGATTTAAATTATACATTTTTATTACAAAAATCCCGACACGGTTAAAATGACATTTTTAATTACTTGAAATTGGCAGATAAGCGACGAAAAACAACCTTTTAAATAACACTAAGTAATACTTAATAATATGTTTTCGTAAGTCGAGTGTAAAATATTTATTGTAATATGCATGGTTACCATAAAGCTAAAATATTTCGGACACCAGAATTACGAATTATTCTCCTATAATTGAATATTGAGAATTTACGTAATTACTTATTTATTTATTTAATATGAATGACTACTGTAAAAACTTGTTTGGTTGATTGTTACCACTATCTGGTACCTACTCCCGACCGACAATTTTCATGTACCTTCATTAAATTATGCTCATTTTATTGGACAAGTTTTGCTATGAAAGCGTTTTAATATTTCTAAAAGTTTAACCAGTTTATTCAGCACCCCCTAATGATTCAAATTGTGGTGTCAAACCATACTCGGTCTATTTAATATACTTGATAACATTGTTTATTAAAATCAGTCCATTTATTTAGAAAGAGTTCAATGACAAAATACCTACGTGTGCTTTTATGTTTAAGCATGATTTTTCTCAGACCAAAAAATATATAGACGCAGTGCTCGGAGCCAAAAAATAAGGTATTTTTTTCTTTTGTCGTATGTCACCGAGCACTTAATTCATTAACTCTTTTGTCTCTTTTAATCACTTTAAACAAAATCATAATTCGAAAATCGTATACGTCATATGCATGAAACTATAATTACGTCATAGCCTTTATGTAATACGGTAGTTATCGATGTAACAGATAATTAGATTGATTGAGTTAAAATTGCTTAACTCCTTTTAAAGTTTCATAAATCAGTTTTAGTCAAAATAGGATTTTCCGCACAAAAGCCGAAACCATGGTTAATAGCTTTTATTCATAATAAAACCCACACAAGCATTTTGGACTGTTTATAAAGATACTGTTGGAATTGATATAACGGGATCGGTAAAGATTAATGATACTTCATAAATACGCGTTTAAGTCTAATGTTCATAGAGGTGGATTCATTTTTACTCGACTGCGCCGGAAGGAGGATAACGTTTTTCAAAGGCAATATATGTATGATGAATGAATTTCGCAGATGTATTTCTTTTCTAAAGCCATTTAAGCAAAAAAAAAAATTAATGCGTCGATTAATTTGGCACGCTCTACCTATAGTCCAAACGGCTAGACGGACGATGTAGAAAACATTGTGAGGTATCATGGGTTCGTCTCCATAGTAAAGTGACTCTTTGGTACAGTACAACTGAACTATGTCTACAAATGATTGGTTAACTTATGAGTAAGCCTGTCAAAAAAGAATTTGTCACATAATTATGATTAATGAACTACGTTCTGTGTCGGTGGGCGTAATAATTATTTTTATACGCGTATTATCCTCCGACTTTTATTTAAGTACGACCTTCTTACTCTGGGAAATAAAGTTTAAAACTTAGCTTTTACTTACGACTTACAATAAGTCTTCAAAAAACTTACTACCAGCACATATCTTAGGTGATTATCGTTCTTACGTTTGATCTACATGACACTATACTGCAGTGTTATAGCTTAAGTAATTAAAATAATATCGCTTCATTAGTTCCTGTCGTTATAAAAATCATTCAATATAAATAGCTATTTATATTTAATAGCGTACTAATAATAATACCGTGAGATCTAGTCTGATCCCGTTCAGGCCTTTCATTATGTCAAATATCAATCACTCGTCTATAGAATACTCCAAAATTAATGATAGTCTTTATTTTCCAAAGGTTATTGACACTAAGTATCATAACCTCTGTAGTTAGTATAGGAGGGGTTCCAACGATCTTACGGTACTTTATCTAACATATTCACTCATACATCCTTAGCGTATGAGACAAGCGGAATTTACCTACGTTGACACTCATTACTTCATTAAATATACTTTAGTAGTCAACAACAACGAGTGTGTAAGTTAGCCCAATGGTTTATACGTTTTTGGCTCTACATGTCCTCTATTTGTCATACGAAGATATCTAAAGAAAAACTCTGAAGTGTTATAAAAGTAGATTCAGATATAGTTGACCCCAGAAGAAGACAGAATGAACGCAGAAGTGAAAGAGGTCTCAAAAAATAATAAAATGTTGCGTCTTATTTGAAGCAAATCAATAATATCTTATAACCTGATCAATAATAATTCAGCAGGTAAGTTCATCCATTTAGTCACAGAGATCGGATTAGTACGATGACGAAGTTTTTATATGGACTTATCTTTGTAAAGCTGAAATTCTAAGAAGTCATTATAAGTGTAACAAAACATAAATAAATATAGCAAAAGTCTGGTTCCGTAAGCCGTACCTAATTTAGTTGCCTTATAAACGTTATGTTTGGTACACGCTGAAAAGATGGGACGGAATTGTGCAATTTATTCGTCCTCCAATGAACGGACTATATGTATAGCTAAAAATGCCTATGTGACGTTTAAATTTTTTTTATCTCATGGCCTTATTGGCGTTTCAAACAATACACACATAAGAATGACATAAACAAACATACATAAATAGGACCTATCTATAAACAATCATGTCTCTCTCAGGCCAGGAATCAAACGTGCCACCTTTCATTCGCCAATCAAAATCACTCCGCCAACTAAGCTACAGGTTTTAATGTAGGTTTCAATCAAAACATTAAATTTAAAACATAAAACAGTAATTTACCCAAGTCGTATTATTGGGCCATTAAATATATTTTAAGACTAATCGGAATACATAAACGTGCCAGAAATAAACAATAATTACCCGATTGATGTGATCTGAATGTTTCGCAGATACAAATATATTTAAATTCATAATTTGTAATGGATCGTGAAACGTTTAAGGTCGATCAAGTCAAAATTCTCGTTTCGTGCCCCTTAATTTCTCAAATTACGCTCTTTGCTGACTTGGGTACTTAATTCCTGGCTGGATTCAATACCGAAATTCCTCCGTGGTTCGTTGATCCCCAAAATGAGTAATTTCAAATTCCCTTTGTTATGGCGTCGTGTGAACGATACAAAAACGACCACCGTAAATCGAAGTTCACCTTTTCGAGGACACTAATCGAACGGTTGTCATAATTTATAAAGCTCGTTTATAATGGCAGCAAATGTCAAGCAAGAACAAAAAGATAAAACACTCTGTTATCTTCCAGCCTAATGTAGAGCGACACTGCAAAACATATTATAAAGGAGCGGCACGTTGATGCAAAAGCATTTTGCGAAGCGCCTCCTTACGAGACGCACATCCTAGCGTCACAAACTTACACTTACTTTTATACTTATATTTGTTTTGATCAATTAAAAGTGAATGATTTGAAATGTCATTAAGGACTCAATTTATAATTTTTTGGTTAGGCCTGATTGCATTGACGTGCGGAAGTGTGCCCGAAAACGAAAATGGATTTTCAGAAAAAGATGGTGCATTTTACACTGAAGATGCGGTTTTCATGAATGGTAAGACAAGTTTATTATCATAAATGTTTTTATATTGTCATTAAAATAGAATTTGTGTCAGATTCCTTAAACATTTTCCATAAAATGTACTTATCCTTAATTAATACATAATTAAAATAGTTTAATTGTACTCTACATAAGTACTGCTTTTTATAATCATAATTTAGATTGTCTCTTGAAATTTCTCCGTCGAAATATTAATATGCTTTTCTTTATTAAAAATAGATGCTAGATTAAATTTAAACTACCTTCTAAACGATGCAAAAAACTTTACGCTTGCCCAGTAAGAGAAATCCAAGTTAAAACTAATTTATCATGAATCAATTTTATTCGATCGAAAGTTTTTATGACAAGTCATGTTGTTTACATTTTTAGTTAGACTGTAATGGATATTCATCAAGTATTCTTATAGTGTGGTCTCAAAACAATGCGTGACACTTGCGAGTACGAGGTTTTGAGGCTAGAGAAAGTTAAAATTTCCAATCTTAAGACGAGTTAAGGCCTAAACTTAGATTTGGATTAATGTACTTGCATATAACGATCTATAAAAATTGTTAATAGTATGTTATGTATAGGTAGATACATAGGTACAATATTGGGGACATTATGCAGATAAAAATCAATGTGAACGACACAATAATGTTCAAAATAACCGATTTTCGTGATGTCTGTGGTCATCAACCCAGGGTGCGGTGTGATTATTACCTAAAACATGTGGGTCTTTATTCGGAAGACGCTGCGAGATCAATTCAATGCAAATGCCCCGACGCCCACATGCCCGCGAGCGACC
>LGAG01000155.1:1631694-1644524 GCA_001278395.1 Lerema accius
CCTTGACGAGTAGTTTGGTATATTTAACTCATTTTTGGTCATATTGTGGGTTGGATCCTTTTTGCTTATCTACGTCCAATTAATTGTAATATCGGCAATTGAACATTTTTAAGTGACCAAGACCTTTAAATGTCTAATCGAGATTTAATGCATTGCTGTGCATATAATATCTGATTGAGATAAATGTGATGCAAGTACCTTGCCTCTTAAAATACAAAGAAGTAATTTTGAAATAAGTCTTCGTGGAATGTGTTTATGAAAAAAGTATGGCTCTATTAATCGTAGAGTCCGTGCGAAAAAACCAAAAGTAGCTAGCAAGATATTGGTTCAGTGTAACTTAACAACATGTTATGTTATGACGTTTGATTCTAGAGACATGTCTGTCTCGTAGAAATAGAAAAATAGGTAAAATATCTTATCTTCATGCTTGAGTACCGTCTTAAATATACTAGACAGACAGGAGACAGGAGATATCGAGCGCCATTTCCTCAAATGCTTTTCAGCAGGGTGCACTGCGTGCAGGGGATTTATTTGCCACACTCAAAAAAAGATGGAACTCCTTACACCTCATATTGCAGGCTCTATTTTGTTTTATTGTTATGAAATTAGCGTCATTTACAAGTAAAATTTTATGATTTGTAAATTATGTTTTTGACTGAAAGATAAAGAAAGCTTAATAATGATTCTAAAAGTATCGCAACCGATTTTATATTTTTTGTATGCTTAACAATGAAGCGAAGTAAATCTTACTTATCTGTAACTCACTTTTTAATCTTTTAACAGAATTAATCAATTTAAGATTCTATACTGAAACATATTCACTTAGAAGGCACAGAAGATAGTCATATTTAGAGTGATCATTTTGAATAATATGTCATTGTCTTCTTATTTCCTTCTGGTTATTACACTACCTGCCCAATTAGGAAGAGAAACCACAGGTTCTATCCTGTTTGAAGACGACAGGTATTGTTAATTCTATTCGCTAAACAGAGCAAGAAACAAGTGTCCACTTTATACAATAAAAAAGTAAGACGATGTTGCATAATATTATGCACTTACTGCTTATTACTGGATGCTATAGATGCTATTTGCAAAGATACATATTAATGGAAACAGTTCGCGGGACAACCTATTCTTAGCACCTTGTAAAAGTCAGTATCCTTCAATACTTTCAGATCGCATTTTTAAATGCAAATCCAAGGAATGCTTGAAGCCGGTGCATTCTTATTAAGGTGTCACAGAAAATCAAGTTTAATCACTAAGATCTCTCGGTTGCAAATTGTATAAATAGGCAAATAACAAACTTTACTTACTTGCATCTTCAAGGCCGGTTCTTTACGTTATCTTTTAGTTTTTTCTTTGTTATTTCTAGACACAGGTTACAGGTTGATAATAATATGTTTATTTACATTTGACTATCCCTTTATATACCTACCTACTTAAGTACGTAGATTTTATCTTGTTCCACATAGCTATATTTAATTTATTTAACATCCCTCTAGACTCTACATTGTAGAGTCCTTTAGTATTTACAAAAACCGTAGCTAGAACTGGATTAAAAACATACATGAAACTAGTGGTGAGAATCTGGGCGCACGGCAGTGAATCCGCCAAGTCGAGCAAAAAAGTAGTATTTTCCCGTATTGCGATTTTCTTATTTATTGTAAAAAAGAGTTCGCAGTGTCACCATCCTCTGCCACCCCTGGACTTTGGTGACAAGCTTCAAAGAGAAATATAAAAAGGACTCTTATTCAATTAGTAAGTCTTGATAGAGACTTTGCCAATCCTTGATACCTATTACCTACTAATTTTCGTTGTGTAAAGTATACATTTCCAAAATAAATATATGGCCAACGACACCATAAAAAGCAAATATAGTGTTATATCAAGGAAATCGAAGACAAAAAAGCACCGTTACACAGTCACAAAAACAGAACGGCCAATGCTTTTTGAACGTATCCAGAATAATAAATCGATAATCTTTTGCACATAATTATAGTAGGCACTTTATCGCTTTAAGGATTCTTGTAGAATAATTTAAGCGGTAATTGGTACTGATATAGATTAATATATGGATAAATGGAACTTAATTGGTTCGACTTAATAATATTTTACTTCAATGGCGTTGGCGACCAACGTTAAGATAGGAGAGCCCTAGTCGCGCAGTTTCTGTCCTTCTATCCCTCAGTACATGTACATAACATTATCTTAAACTTTGTACTAAAATATATTATGTACTATAATTTAGTGTTCTGTACAATCAAAATATTGTCACATACGTCATACAGTGAAAGTCAGCTTTGTATTGTTAGCACCATACAATTTTTGGTTATCGACATAATGATAATGTGAAAATATCCACGGCAAAAATTAAATGAAGTTAAAAGTAAAATATTATCACTGCTAATCTAGTGTTGAATGGATTCCTAAAGTTAAAATGAATAATCGTCCATCAACCAATTTAAAGAGTCCTTCCGCATGGCCCGCTTTAGATGCCTCGAGAAAATAATTAACTAGATTAACAAGAACATTATTCACTCAATCTTGATTAAGCATTCATAAGCAATGTACTATGTGCCCAATTTATTAATTTCTTATCACATGTTCAATCATTAACATTGTTTTAGTGCAAACTCCAAACCAGTTTCAAAAGATCAGTATTAAAGAAAAAAGATAACTAAGCTTCAGTATAAAAAATATGGAAATTATTATGTTATGGGCACAGACCGTCCATCCGCTGATCAGAGATACATTATATGGAATGCAAAAATGTCAATGTGCTATACATTTTTAAACTGACAAACTTATGGCTTTCTAATTAGCAATGATCGACCGGATAGTGAGGCCTAAAATCCCCGTGGATTCATTTGTAAAACCATTAAATATCCATCCATTAAGTGAATTTACATTATTGTGTTTAATTTAAAAATTTTAATAACCTAAGAAACTAAAACAATATTTTATAAAAATAGAATTCATAGTATTATTTTCCTATCTGGGTCTTATCCCCGTTTACTTTAATTTTGAAGTCGGTTGGTATAGTTTTTATTGAGAAATAACTTAAAGAAAATATTATTTTTTGTCACTGCTGTCGTTTGTAAGAATGTTGCATGTTGCAATAATAAGGCTCAGTTGCGTCATGACAAAAAAAGGACATAAATCGACAAATAATACAAATATCTATTTTTTTTTCAGCCGTTCCAAATCGGGTAAAGCGCGCAGAATCAAATAGCACTAGAGATGCCAGACAAATTTTGTTTTTGGAGGCCAGAGAAGTAAGTATTAAGTACTTATTGCATAATATGTACACAATAACGGTTTGTAAATAAAAGGGTAACAACATCTATATTGTGGAAAATTATTGTCATTCGGAAGGCATGGTGGATCATCTGATGCAATTATCTTCAGATATTATCTACCTATATTTTAATCGAATACCTTAGACCCATCATAACTTTTGATAATTCAGTGTTTCTAGTTATTCCAAAACATGCGGAATTATAAGCACAGTAGATAATTAATTTATTTTTACAACTTAATACCCATGTCATACAGTGAGCCCCTGAATTGTTGAAATTAAAATATTAATAAGGCTACCTTTTTCTCCGCAGGCTACAAATAATAGCGAACCGGACACTTCATGCGAAACTAAGATGGGTAAAAAAGGAACTTGTGTATCCTACCGCGATTGCTACCCCTTGTTCGACGTTATTGATTTCCATGTCTTCGATATATGGCGCAAGACCGACTACACCTTCTGTGGTTTCGTGAACGCACAAAATGTAGAGGTAATGTTTGTTAAATGTAATAAACCAGAACATATTTTAAGAACAAAATTCTTATGAGCACTTAAACGATGCTTCTATAAAACTTGGGTCAAGTTCTTTGATTGTTTATTGTCTTTGTTTATTGTCTAATATTTTAGTCTAAATGCGTCCAAACAACTTATAATAAACCGCGTGATGATTGACCCGAAACACAAATGGTTGTTCAGAAACCCCACCGGTAGATAATAGTCCCGACCAATAGCGTAACGGGTTGCTACTCTAATAAGGAAAATGTCATCAACTGTTATTCAAGAATAAGGTTTCCTATAAAAAAAATCTGCTCTAAAAAATGTCCTGCATATGGATAATATAAAAGCAAAGCGATGTGTCAATTGAAACTGGCTCTAGAGCGAATATAGTTTACAATATTTTATTTCGCGGGGAGATCACAGCAGCCAGGCAAAGGGAAACTAGTTTGGCGACATTGTCGAATACTTGCTCGACTTATCGTCACTTGTAACATTCGTCTAGTGCTTTTTTTAGACCTACTCCTTAGTTAATAAAGGCCCTTTGAATGCTTCGATATTTTTTTTACAAATTTTGCTATTGTTTCCTTATTATTGTCGTTAGAAGGAATTTATCTGCGCGCTCGGGTATTGTCATGAATGAAAACTTAAAACTGGTAACATTGGGGAATTCTGTTTTCTTTACTAGGTACTTACTTATTATTCGTTTTGCTCACTTTGCTGTAGTCTCTCTTTTGACGCAGCCATTTTTTAAATAAATTCATAAGTATACAGTATAGTATTGTATACTTGAAATAGGTAGGTACCTACCTCACGGAATATTTTTTGTCGTGGTTAAATAAATTTTAGCTATGTAATTTTTTCTTTCTAAAAAGTACCTATAATCTTAATTATTAAAACCGGTTTCCATCTCGCTGAAGAAAGCTATTAACATATAAAAGTCTATGTTTGTAGTGACTACCATAAATCAAAGTAATATTTATGGAAAGTAACTACAGTAAAAAAATTAAATATTCACATGCGGCAGGTTTTAGGTGTGTGCTGCACAGAGCTGTTAAACCCACCGCCGCAGCAACAGCCAGATGTTCAGAGTTCGGGAGTGCTGCCACCTGCTGTGCCCGTCATTGTACCACCTATGCCGAAAACTGGGTAGGTTATTTAATCTAAGAACTCAGATCTTACAATAAAGATAAAGAAGGAGATGGAAAATTCAGTAGGTGAACTAATTAAAAAGTGCAGTTTAGTTTCTTGGAAAGCGCGTGGGAACGCTGCAAATTTCCGCTATGAGTACCTAATATGCTGCATGCAGTCACATAGTACCTAAAGCCAACAAGTTATTAACTGTATAGTATTAAAAAAATCATTACACAGATTCCCGAACGGTGCGCTGGGATCACTGACGAGCCAGTGGTTGTTCAATGCTCAGCGCCAGATACCAGCGAATTGGCCGCCACCAATACCAACCCACCCTCCTGACCATACTGCAGCGACGCATCCACCTTCAATAGGTAAACTAGTTCGAAATTAGTTTTAAATTAGTTGGAATTATCGTTGAAAACATGTAGGTATCTACCTAACTGAAAATGTAACACATTCCTTGGTATATAACAGTTGCAGGAGGGCAACCAATAACCCGTCCTACCACTGTGTCGACTACTTGGGCGACTAGACCTCCTGCGAGTACTACTAAACAGGTAAATTGAACGTTTATCATCGTAGCTTTAGGATTTCCCAGACTACGTCACGACGTCTGGTGGTGCGTCCTAAGGGCGTAGTTAGCAAACTTGTAAAGTAGCCCTTTAAAAATGAACCTTTTCCGCTAGCTTTCAACTAACGATATCTCCAAGTATGGAAACTATGTACATTAGGTGCAGAAATGTTCCATCATTTTAATGATTATCTAAGGGTATTTCCATATTTATTTAAACTTGATCGCTAACAAAAATCGGATAAAAACTAAATACCTATAGCTAAATCAATTGCTGTTCGTTAGTCTTGCTAAACCTTGAGAACGGCTGGACCTATTTGGTTAATTTTGGTTTTGAGTTACCTATTTGTGGAAGTTCAGGGAAGGTTTAAAATATGAAAAAATGTTTAGCTTTTTTATTGATTCTCAAGTGATACCTACGAAGTTTCGCAGGTTAGCTAATCTATAATGTAACATAGTAACCTATTTTATGCTAAGATATATTTTTTAACGCAGACATGGCCCCCCGTGTATCCCACTCAACCGACCAAACCACCATCCGCTCCGGTAGTAGGCGGTGCTTGCGGCATGAAAAATGGACCTCAGGTAAGATAGTTATGTAGGTACTTATATCGTGACAGTATAGTATAGAATAGATTATGTAGAAGACAATTAAAGACAACAAATAATAATTGCATTCTACTGACATACCTAGGTACTTACTAATGACTTGAATACAACACAAAAAAAATATGTTTAAACGAGTTTCTTATTTTCCTTTCTTTCTATTTTCTTCTTCCACCACATTGCGCTCAAAGACTATGCGCCTGTAATGGCTATGGCGTTACTTTTACGAGTACCTATCTATGGGCGACGACGATCATTTAGTATTTGACTCATATGAGGAGTCGTCATCTGTTCGTTTCGGTATAAAGATCTTTATTTCACTACGACATAGTAATCATTTGTTTCACGATTATTTCCATAAAAATTTCGGTTCTAGACATACGGGAGCGAGTTGCAGGACGAGGAGCGTATAGTGGGCGGACACAACGCCGACCTGAACGAGTGGCCGTGGATCGTGGCGCTGTTCAACGGCGGGCGGCAGTTCTGCGGCGGCTCGCTCATCGACGACAGACATGTGCTGACTGCTGCGCACTGTGTCGCTCAGTAAGTCTGTGACCATAGACATGGACGCTAAATACAGACGGACTTAGCAGTTTCTGTTATAGTTTCTTGTTTCAAGGAGCATTAGGTACCTACGTAACGCAATTTGGGGGGAGGGCGCGGTCTTGTAAAATGTTATGATGCGTTACGTAGGGGGGAGGGGGATTTTGAACAACGCGATACGTAACACTGCTTTTTTGTTCTAAAAAAATCTAGGACGAATAATTTTTCTAACTCGGCAAAATGATAACATTTTTAGATAAAAATGTTCAATTGTGTGTTACGTAACGTTTAGCGAGGGGGAGCGTGTGGTATAAAAAACGTTACAGCGCGTTACATTTCAAAAAACTTCAGAAATTGCGTCATATATAATACTTGAACGATCCCCAACGCCGAATCGAATAAACTGATTAAAACAATCACTGAAGAACTGAAAAATAATGTAATTGGAATATTTATCTTATTCCCATATTTAATTTATATTGTTTATTACAGTATGACCTCATGGGACGTGGCTCGTTTAACAGCCAGACTCGGTGACCACAACATAGCAACAAACACGGAAACACAACACGTAGAACGGAAGATCAAGAGGGTCGTAAGACATCGTGGATTTGATATGCGCACTTTAGTAAGTAGATAAGAAATCGATGTACCTAGTTAATATCAAAGCTATAAAAGTATACTGGTTAAATCAGAAGCTAATTTAAACGAATTTCAATATGAGTGATTTCATTGGAATATTCTCAATTTGTTTTATACGTCCCCAATTTACAAAAAAAAAATGCAGTTAGATTTTTTCTGTTCTATAAATTTTGACTTGTTTAATATACGTTTTCATCATATTCCAGTACAATGATGTCGCAGTCCTTACATTAGACCAGCCGGTAACGTTCACGAAGAACATCCGGCCGGTGTGTCTGCCGAGCGGCGGCCGCTCCTACGCCGGGCTCTACGCTACTGTCATCGGCTGGGGTAGCTTGAAAGAAGGTCAGTACCTAACTGATTTGTTTCGATTTTATTATTCAGTCGCGATATTTAGAGCGCGGTTTCATTGACTAATTCGAAGTTAGACTGACTGTTATTAGGTCAACTACCCTCGTCGTAAGAAGAACTGAGTAACTCATAATGTACCTAATAAGCTCTTAATTGATACTTTTGTATTCTGCTACCCCCTTGAACTGTATTTATAACTGAAACAATAAGTTCTTATTAATTCATTATAATGATTTTCGTTAATTTACAGGTGGTCATCAGCCTCAAATACTGCAAGAAGTTACTATATCAGTATGGACTAATGCTGAATGCCGTCTGAAGTATGGGTCCGCAGCGCCGGGTGGTATTGTAGACCACATGCTGTGCGCCGGGAAAGCCAATATGGATTCCTGCAGTGTAAGTGCTTATCATAGACCATGGATACCATAAAAACAAACGTGCTTTATGACAAATAAAGATCAAACAAAGTCACCCAACAGGAATGGTGCAGATCTTTGAAGTTTAAACTTTCACAAAATAATATAAAAAATAATCATTTATTTCTGTCACCCTTATATTATGTATACCTAACATGTTCGTTTTAATATAGGGAGACAGCGGCGGGCCTCTAATGGTCAACGAAGGTGGTCGTTGGACCCAAGTGGGCGTGGTCTCGTGGGGCATCGGCTGCGGCAAGGGTCAATACCCCGGCGTCTACACACGCGTCACCGCTTTCCTGCCTTGGATTCAGAAAAACGCTCAGTAGACTATAATTTTTTTTATTTTTTATTTTTTACTTTTAAAAATCAATTATTTTGAGAAAGGCAATAAACTCTCTTGCCTTTCTTAATAAGTTGGTGATACATCATTATGTGTTAAGCTCAGAAAATCGAACAAATTGTGCCAATTTAATATGTAAGGATTATGTATAATAAAAAACTATTTATAAAGACTTAATTTTATTTTAACTATTCATATCTCGAAATACATCATTTTGGTACATTTTAGGATGCGAGTAACATACAAACAAGCGACTTTTTATACTAATTTCAATAGATATATCACAATATTCATTGGTTTGTTACAAAGCCTCTTACATGTCAAAGTTCGACACATGCAGCTGCTGTAGGATATTGCGAGCTGAAACAAACAAACAAACAAAAACTAAAAAATCCTGAAATGCCAACATAATATCTGCATTAGATACCTATTATTAAGAGTACTCACGATTTACCTTCATGTTACAAATATCGTATAGTATATGAAAAAAAAAACACTATGAAAATGTATAAATCAAAATTGGTTTTAAATGAATCACAAAATTTTATTGGCATTTGGGGTAACAAGTACTATAGTATCATGTTACATGAACCCATCAAAAAAAATTATATAGGGCTCAAAATGGACGATAGAAAGTTTATACCTTGTTTATTTTCGTCGTGATTTAAATAGTAAACAATCTTGGCACTACTTTTATTTATTTCATTAATTTAAAAAAATATTTAGAAGTATACAGATATTTATTTTTACATTAAATTATCGTTATTTTAACATTAAATTATTTTTTTATTCGTGTACAATAAAAAGACACTGTAAGATTGTTTACTTTTTAAATTACGACGAAAAAAACGAGGTTATAGATTAGATTAGTTACCTTGAAAGTATCCAGTATCGTGGAGATCATCAGGTGTGGGCACGAAGGGTGGTTCAGCTTGCAGCTGGTGGTCCCAGTCTACATGGCGAAACAGTGGCATGGCCTTGACCTGCGGCGCGGCGGGCCGCGCGCGGGGCTCCATCGTCAGTAGGGCTTCGATGGCACCCACTGCCTCCTCTGATAGCGCTTCGTCCGCTTCCGGCCATTCTATGTCTGGAAGTAGAGGAAAATGTTAGGGAAGTTTGCAATATTTAGACGAAGAATTTAATTTTATATAGATAAACATAGGTAGATATAACCTAAAGAAAGGTCTAGGACATGTTCCCAAAATGAATTGTATTAGTAAGTTTAACAAAACGTCTAAAATATATCTTTAATTGTTCCCCTAAGAAGGAAATCAATAACTCAACAGATTAGCTATACATTTTTTTTAATTCATTCATCTCTTCCTGCTCAATTGTGTGCCTCAATATAGCAAAGCAACAATTAGTTTACAAGTCTACAGTCACGATTATCAATCGATCTATCATGTATCCGATTCTATCAACTAAAGATCATGGTCGCTGTCGCATAACATAAGTGTCATTTAAAAATGAAATACTAACTTCTAGTTAATATATTGTTGAAGACTGCTTGCGGCGTTTCATCGTTGAAGGGAGGCACTCCCGTCATGAACTCGTACAGACACACCCCTAACGCCCACCAATCCACTTGAGGACCATGGCCTTGTCTGAAAGACCATGATATAGTATTATGTGATATTGTAAAATAGCTTAATACTGAAAATAATTAAGGCTGTTTAGTACATAGCAAGTATAGTAGCCAGGAAATAGTTTCGTAAACTGGTAAAGAAGGCAAAAATAAATGTGCAATCATTATAAAACAAGTTACTTTTAGTAAATATTTGTTACATAAAAGGTAGCTGAAATTGCTTTTTGTTCTCCACAAATAACTTGAGTACAGATATTCTATTCCAAACTAAATATAAAAATTTAAAACAAGACAGTTACATGAAGTAGGTTAATTTACATTTCAATAAGTACTACGATTATGTATATCGCTATTTAGTATTACTCACCATAATCATTATATTTAATATTGTTATTTAGAGAAATTGTATTAAAATTTTCTAGTACTTAAGTACCTCAATAATAACTCAGGCGCTAAATAGTCAGGGGTGCCAAGTATTCTTTGATCCGAGATTTGATTTCCTCGTCGCACACTCTTGGGTGTTCTGTACGGCGTGTGAGCGGTCGCCAGCGGTGTCTTACACAACTCTGTTGGGGAACTACTGCCTTCACCCTGGAATAATGTCGGAATTTACTTACACTAAGAAAAATTAACATATCATAAATACGGGTTTAGTTGAATCTAACTTAAATTTAATCAGGTCCCCATACACTTATCACTTGTCAATTAGATTATAGTGCAAGTAATAATATACAGAAAACCATTTTTTGGAGTTGGTGCAACATGATAACTTATATCATAGCTCACTATATAATATGCAAGTCACTCTTACAATAGATAAAAATGGAATTACATACATAAGCTCAGTAAATGTTACCCTACCGGCGCAATCGGTAAAAATGTTAGTAGGTAATGATATATTACTCGTACCTTACTTAATCTCCTTGTTGGAAATATCTCTAAGCTTGTTGATATATGTTTGCTAAAGGAAAATGACCTGTCCTTTTTGACAGAAGCCGGATCGTCGGTCGGCAGGTTGAACCTAGTGGCTTTATGTCTTTTCTTAGCCCCGGGTGACTTGCTATTAGACACTGGCGTCGAAAATATTACCCCCACATTGAAATGGTGACTATCATTCTGTGACACCCATCTAGAGACAAAAAATTTATGCATATTCTATCAATAACAATGTTCCTTAGACAAAAAACATTGTTTTTCAACAAAAAAAAGCCAAATAGTCAGATCTCAGATGGTCCACTACCATGAACAAAACATGGCCAAAACAGAGAAATTTTGCCCAATGCTTAACCCTCTAAGGTTTAGAATCACTGTTTTACAGGCTTCATATCTGACAGCCCTTTAGGCTACAAAATACATAATTATACAGAAAAAAAAATTAACAACACTAACCTCTTTTTCAATACGCCTTTAATAGGATTTTTTCTCCTTTCTGGAGTTGGGTGTATTGACATCCGTTTTGGAGTATTTTGACTTAATTCTAGAGCCATGATTTCTTGTGTGAGCCCACTATGGTTTTCCTTTGACTCTAGAAGACTTGTGACACCAGTAGGCGTGTCCCCATCATCTAAAATCCGCTTTCTTTTCTTGGCGCGAAAACTAAACATAAAATTCCATATATAGTTAAGATTCTTGTATTTTTTTCTACACTATTTAATCACTCAAGCACAAACAACTTATACCTCATTTTTTTCGTCGTGACATAAAAGGTAAACAATCTTACACTGTCTTTTTATTGTAATTATCGATTTAAAAATAAGACAGGCACAAATTAAAAAAAACTAAAGAATAAACAATAATTTAATGTTAAAATAAATTTCTGTATACTTCGAAATATTTTTTTAATTAATGAAATAAATAAAAGTTGTGCCAAGATTGTTTACCTTTTATATCGCGACGAAAAAAACGAGGTATACAGTATAACATTATATTATTTTTGGCCACTCAAACAATTAATGGTCTATTATCTTGTAACCAACCCAGATATTCTTCCACACTCCTATAATACCGAATCTCTATGAAAATGTAACAGCTGTAACTAAAAGCTTAACATACCCTCCATAATTTCTATAACAATGATTGTCATTACCATTCACACTAACACTGTAAAATCTAGAGTGAACAGAATTATTGGTACAGTTAATTAGTGCCTTATTAAACCATCTTAAGACAATTATTCAGGCACCAACATTTTTTATAGACAGTTTAGATTTTAAAATTAGTATTACCTTGGTATTCTTTTCAGTGACTGTCCTCTACAAAGCGGAGAAGTAGAATGATCATGCTGTGAGTCAGTAAGGACTGTGGACTCTATGGATGAACCATTAGCACTGCTTATGTCTGTTGATTTGTTACTTTGTGAATTGTCACTTGTCTTAGAACTTTCACATGTGTGATATGAACTTAATGACTCTGAACCTGAGTCTTGTGACTGCATTGAACATGTAATCAATAAAAATAATGTTATTATTATTAATACTTATTTATTCCTTTTAAATGCGAAATCTAGAACGTACTTCATGCATTACAGAAAACAGATGTGTTTAAATAAAGCTTATAGAAAAATCAAGTATCCTTTTTAAAAGATAAATTCAATACTTACAGGGGTCTCATCAAGATGTATACTCTCTGCACTTAAAAATGGATGAATCCCCGACAATTGAGAATGATCCATTACAGGTGAACCCTCCAATCCTTTGGCAAGGTCATAAAGACATTTTATTTTAGCTAAAACAAAAATTGATAACGGTAAAATTGAATATGAAGACTTCTATTAGAGATAAGAGATATAAAATGAACTGTGGAATGAATGAATTATATTTTCATACTAGTTTCTTTAAGTTCAT
>LGAG01000157.1:0-16556 GCA_001278395.1 Lerema accius
TTTGGCCTAGGAAAATCTAGTTTATCCTGAAATCGGGTTTAGCCGGTAACATATATACTTATGTTTTAAACCCCTATAGTTATGAGGAGATGCAGTGCTCTTGTCCTATTAATAGTGGGACATTAGTGGGTTAAGTCCCAATAGACATCTCAGACCAAAAAATGTATAGAATGAACAAAAAAATGAAAACATTTTTTTCACGATTTGACGTATGTCACAGAGCACGGCCTGTTAATCAATGTACCGGGAAACGTTATCATTTGATAAGTTCGTTATGTTTTTTTCTATTACGCTCACTTGTTCCGAAGTTTATATTTTTTTTTCGTCTGTGATAGACTTATGTACATTCATATCTCTTCTAAAAGGATCAAATGGCAAAATGTTAAATTAACAATACCGGAGCAAATCCATCGTATTTTTTAGCCTACGTTCTTTGTTCTGTAAGAGCATGTCAGATGCGTAACATGACTACATCAATCACAGGCCGCGATTGTATCGAATGAATTCGAATTTCGACGTTGATCGATTTGGATTTTTCTTCAACCTACCTTCTGATAAGCTACGGGATCATGAAGATTACTGATTATAATCAGTAATCATGTAGTAAAGCACCCATTTTTGAATGACCATAACTTGCGAAGGGGTCAAAAGATTTGGCTTTTTTCTGATTGGACCGGTGGAAATTGTTGATGGTATTTTTATATAAAAAAAAAATATAGGTAACTTCCTGGTAACTTCAATATGGCGGCGCTTTCCCCTCCACCGCGCGCGATTTTTCACTGTTAACGCTTATTGTACTTAATTCTTTGATCCTTTAGCTATTCAGTGGAATAATTATATTTTGAATGTAGACAATAGATTCGAAACTGCAATGCCAATGTATGCCATGTATCCCCCAATTTTATTATCATTAGGTTTTTAGGATTGCCCCCACAGGGTACCAAATTTAAAGACGTATATTCACGTCAAAATGTAATGTGTTTCAAAATAAAACTATATCAACTGGGTCATCTAGTTAAAACGCTAGTGGCCAATAATTTTTTACCTGTGTATCTAGCTGTCCGTTTCTTTTATTACATTCGTCACAAAATTGCAAACATCTACAATTTGTCTTCGTCAAACCCCACGAAGTGGTCACAACAACACTCACTGTAATAAATTTTTAAGTGTGTAATACAAATACTTTATGTCAATTCGTGTGTGAGTGTGCAGGCTTATTTCATTCAATTCTATTAACAGAAAGGACTATTGTGATGAAATTCCATTACTACCTGATAATAGGCTTGTTTTGTAGAACTAAAATATTCTAACTAGACTTATTTACTTACAGCAGACTTTTAGTCACTTGTTTACAGTATATCTACTGGATTATATTGCTACTTGTACATCAATGTAAAAACAAAAAACCGTCTGCAAAATATAGGGCATTATGGTATAGTCTATTCCACAATAAAGACGAATTCATTGGAGACTCTTATGTTATAATCCATGAAATCGTTAGGGCTATAAAGCATGCCAAAGAATTTGACTAACATACATACTAGAAGACCGGGCAGAAGTTGTTTTGCCACATATTTTCCACGTCAAGTACTCCAGACCTTCAATATTCATGTTCACCTTTAGTAACTGCTTACCATAGCGGACAGCGGTCAATTTTTCTATGGCGGCGTTTCAGTGAATCTAATAACTATTAGCCAAACTTGACTGGTCCTACGAAGTATCCCGACATCAGCACCATCTGCCGGGTCTAACTGTGGTTCGAAACCATACTCCGTCCCTCTAAAGTACCTCACAATTTTTGTATTGTAATCGATCCCTTGTTCAGGAGGAGTTCAGTAACAAATACACAAAATATTAAGTACATACGCTCGAAAAACTTTACCCTTCTTCTGGCGCAGGCGGATAAAAAACAAATATAATTTTAATTATGAATTTTCAATCAATTACTCAATAACCATAACTACAGGGACAATAAAAATTAACGACGATTTTCAGCGATCCCGAGAACGCGACACAATAAGTTGTTTAGGGGGATTGTTGGGGTATTAAATGGTGTAAGGGTTGACCCAAATTAAACCTTAATGGGGTGTTATAAAGCCGAGTTACCCCTATAATGATTTACTGCACAATAGTGGATTCATCGCGTAAAATTATATTTGCTTTGCAATTTGGATTCTGTTTTTTCTCACGTATCAACTTAATAATAAGACTAACTTCGAATCAAAAGTGATTTTAGTACAAGTATAATGATTCTTGCCAAGGCAACTTATTTTGAGGATGATGATATCCAGGATATGATTTCAGTGCCAAAAATGTAAACTTCAACCCAAAGTCCTTTATTTTTTCTAGGTCTTTGCTTCAACCACTTATGTTTCATTTAGTCTACACACATAAACGTCTGAATCGTCCAAGCGTACATACAATGAAACACTCATAACTTTAAATCACTACTCGTTACTACTTGTTAACAACGAAACAATAATACTTGAAACTATACTAATAATATAAAGCTCTCTGTTTGAACAAACTGTTTGTTTGAACACGCTAATCTCAGAAACTACTGGACTGATTTCAAGAATTCTTCTAGTGTAAGTTAGTCCATTTATCGAGGAATGGTATATAAAATCACGCGGATATGAATAGGAGAGGAAAGAAAATTACGCGGGCGGAGCGATTGCTAGTCACTTTGTATAAAACAAACTGTTTTTACAACATAAACATTGCGCAACCTGACCGCTAAAGTCCGAACTTTCCTCATTCCCCGGAAAACTACTGCGGAAGTGAATGATAAACCCTTGATAAACCTAAAATATTTCGTGTTTCACTCAAAACGATAAGTGACATAAACACATCAATCACTTGAAGATTGCAACGAATATACAAATGAGATTGATGACGGATTAGAGGTGAGAAACTCAACGTGATATTGTGAAAAGAAAAAACTTATTTAAGTAGCTCGATTTCGATATGCTATTGTAAAGACCGAAGTACCTACTTCATATTATTCGATTGGCCGCAAACCCCCCCTCAATCAAATGATCCATAATGGTAGGTATATTGGTTACTAGGCTCACAAGGTCCCAGGTTCGATTCCCAAGAAAGCAAAAAGTCGAAATAAAATTAATTCATTTAAATTAGATCTTAGATATTAATGGTTTCTCACAATACGCCAAAATTATAATGTTGAAGCATATAAAATAAAATAAGTTACTTTTAAATAATTACTATTTAATACATCTATCTATTCTTGCCTTAATGATGAATTTTAATTTCTGTTTTTGTTTTGTATGTATTCTTATCTTTGTCTGTTATTTATTCGATTGGTCAATAATACACAGAAGTACAATACACGAACTCATGCAACATCGTAACAATACATTTCTAAAATCACAATACCGTCAACACATACGTTGTATTTCAGGGACCGGGGCGAGCGGGCCAAGGCGTGGCGGGGCGGGCCGCTCGCCCGGAAGGGGCGATAATGTGCCACTCACTTCTTATTTACGGCAGTGTGCTCTCGCCTTAATACTATTTCTAGCCAGTAGTTTTGATGCTCAACGTGAAATGAAATACAGAATGTATTGACAACTGAGTAACAATGCTACGTACACTAGAGATCCGTATACTTAAACGTAGCGGGCCCAATTTTAGAGGCATTTTTATATCCCAATACCAACAAGTAAAGAGTTCCAATTTATAGGCCTTTTTGAAGAATTATGCTGACATGTACGAGCTTCAGATTTTCAATTTCAGTTTCTAATAAAAAGTAGTGCACAAAGCTAAATTTTATGCCACCATAACTCATTAAACCACACCTCTAGCCATATAATCTTTAACTGTCTTTTAAACTTAAGCTATAAGGTTTTGTGGGAACGGTTGATTTCAAATTCCTTGACGTTAGCAGCTGTAACAAAAAGTAATCGTTTTGTTTATATTTACGAGTATTAGTAATAGTAACATGTTGATAAAAACCTTATACAATGATCATTGTCAGCACAAATAAGCCATCGGTAAATTGTGCGCGCCGCCGCCGGGTCGCTCGTCCGGATGCTAATATCACATTCTCGTAAATAGGAGAGAAGGGAACCACTCGGCTAGTTGTACGGTAATAATCTTACCCGAACACGATTAAGGACCTTTACATTCAAAACGTCGTGTCCCTTACTTAATATAAACAAGTAATCGCCCACGGCTCGCGTAATTTTCCCGTTTTCGCAATATTTTTTATTGCTGCTCCTCTCCTATTCATCTTAGCGTAATGTTATATAGTCTATAGCCTTCCTTGATTAATGGACTATCTTACACTGAAATAATTTTTCAAATCGGTCCAGTAGTTCCTGAGATTAGCGCGTACAAACATACATACAAACAAACTCTTCAGCTTTACATTATTAGTATAGACTAGAAAATCGGCCATGCGTTGTTTTGCCACGTAATTGGTATCTTATAGTTTTGAAAATTTCTTAGTTTTCCACGTGAGATTTGCTAGGACCATGTTTCGAACTATGTCATAGTTTAGCTGATCCTTTGAAGTATCTCGACATCATTGCCATTTATCGGGTGTAACTGTAGTCCTAAACTATAGTTATAGAGTCCCTCAATAATATATTACAATTTCTTAATCCAGCCATTAAGGAGAACTTCAGCGACAAACCCAGATACGCTATAAAGATATATTAATATAGGTATTGTAGGTATACAGGTTTAATATGTGTAATATTATTATACTATCTTTTTTCAGCATTTATCACTGAACTCTCCTGAATATCTAAAAGCGATCTTCATGAATTTGTGTATATTATGGAAGGTCCCAATAAACCCAATAGATGGCGTTGTTGTCAATATTCTCTAAAGGATCCTCTAAGTCTAAACTATAATAGATATTGAGATGCTGTCATAGCGTAAATTATTCGATATGATGAGCATTTACAGAGGGTTGAAGCTCGAACGCGCGCATGTGTATTTCCTGGTCCTTTGAGAACATTATGCGAAACTCTCTAGTTAGTAAACAGCATAAGTGTCGCTAAAAGGGGGCAGGGGGTTGATCCCCCCCCTCCCCACCTAGAGCAGCGAAAATTTGTACTCTGAAGATAGGTAGGTACTACTCATGTGGATGATAATAATAATACAATAATCAACCACGCTGGTCCACAGATATGTATCTACGAGTATTTATCTGTCTCACACTAGTCCACAGATATCTACCTATCTGTTTATAATTAATATTTTCTAATTTCCCAAATATTTACTTTAGGGCTAGGGGACCAATACTCACAGGACCTACTAATCAACTAACAATCCTCCCTATAGCCCTACTCGCTATTTGTTATTATCCACGGGTAGAAAAGAATGATAGCACTCGAAACTTCTATGCTATTATCATACTATAACAAAATACGTTTCCAAAAGTAAGGTGTGGAGCGTTCCTAGTTCCATCTATAACTATATCTACAACTAAATAAAATATTAAAATTGCCGCTTTTTCCTAAATGCATACTTATGTATACACGGTACACATACCCAAATAACATTTTTTAAATTTTTGTCTGTTTGTCTGTCTGTCTGTTTGATCCGGCTAATCTCTGAAACGACTGAACCGACTTTGACGGGACTTTCACTGGCGAATAGCTGATGTAGTAAGGAGTAACTTAAGCTACTTTTTTTTACCTTCGTTTCGGCACAGGTTTACCGAAGCGAACAAAGGCGGGTCCACTAGTAAGTCATAATTTCCTAACAGAATTTCTGTTTCCCGACGTTCCATTTTACCTACGCTTGGGTATTACAGTCAGTGCAGTGCAAACTCATCACGGCCGATAAATGAACCATTACGGCAAAATATAGCGAAGCCGCCGATCAGTTTGCTCGAACTCATTAATGGTGAAACATGCTTCGTTGTGTTCGCTTTTGGTGAAAAAGGTGGGTCTGGTTTATTACCTTAATGGAGAATAAGGTGATGATGATGCGAGAAAGATTGTCTATAACGACGTTAAGAATTACCTACTGATTAATTATGAACAAATTTTGTTGTACGTATGTAAGTGCCCGAAACTGCTAATGATAGACTGTGAAGGGTCTGTATTTCGATTCTCGGTGGATTGGGGTAAGAGATAAGATGAGGCATATAACTTAATCATACCTAGACAAGACTGGACAGACGTTGTTGTACAATACGATTTATCTCTTATCTCATCCAGTCGTTTTCGGAGAAGTTCAGTAAAAAACATGTAGGTACGTTAGGTTTTTATATCATAAAGTGTACTACGATTGTACTGTTGCGTGTACAACAATTAAGGTAATTACTCAATTTATTAACTTCTGTTCTAATTATCTTAACTTACTTAAATATCACAATACGTTTTGTACAGGTATAAGCAACATAATACGGCTAAATTAAAGAGTAAATTTTGGTCCGTTCATCCAAAAACCGAGTATAAGTAATAAGAGTAAGGTGCAGACTCAATCTTGGCTCATTCATCCTACTTTGCACGTCGCGAAGTGTCAGTAGGGTTGCCAGAAACTGATTTATTTTTTCCAGGACAGGTACAGTTATCGTCGGCGACTTTAGTCACTTTACTTACAGGTCTACCATTTCACACAATGGTTATTATACAAAATTTCGTAGCAGTGCGTTCTGTGTTTCATTCTCAACGAGGCCGATTTTTTTTTTTAAATCCCTGTAGTCAGTCTGGACGTGTCATTTAGCTAGTTGTAATTTCAATGGCATCCACTATACAGGTAAATCTATACTGTGTCAATTTGTGTATTTAATTCCTATACATACGATGAGCCAAATAATTTCGAGACAATCTTAAATTACCCAACCATGTGGCATCCCTAAGTGTCAGAGAATTAATTTTCATCATACAATTTAATTCAAAGAGTTCTTAATAATGAAATTTAATTAAATAAAAATTAAATTATGAAAACCTTTTCATTCTACGTTACATTTAAAAATTACATCATCTTTAGGTACATAAAGTTAGCTGTATTATTATATTTCCTATCTACGTGTGTCTATCACCTAATTTTTCCTTAACTTCAGTCAACTTGTCGTGTGTATTCAAATTTGAAGGAGTCCTAACACTATTCAAATTGAAAGCGGAATCTATACTTCACCACTAATAATATAAAGCTGAAGAGCTTGTTTGTTTATATGTTTGTTTGAACGCACTAGACTCAGAAACAACTGGACCGATTTGAAAAATTATTTTAGTGAAAGATATTTCATTTATAGAGTTTATAAATTAGTTTCATAATATAAATTAGTTTCATAACAATAATTTCACCATCAATTTTACGTGCAGACGCTCAGTTTTCCATGCATGCATTATCTTCGCGACACTGAAGTAGTTTCATGACGTATAAAAATTGTTTATAAAACTTATTTCAAGTAACTAATTTCACCATTTAAACCCGACCTGAAACTAGTATCGCGACAGCATTTACATAGAGCGGACGTGTATATTAATTGATGAATATTATTTGATGTGGAAAAATAAGGTCCAGCTAAACTATAATGCTACTGCTACACCTGTACTATCGTAAGTGTTAACTGCGTCTGCATTAGCATTAATTATCGCGGTAAGGCGCAGATGTGGCCGTAACATTAAATATAAAATATGTTGCTTAGCAATGTGCCAGAATACTCTTATACAAGAGGAAAACCACATATATACCTAGGCTTGAATTGGACAAATACTAACGATTACTAACTGGACTAACATTTACTGACAATTGTAACTTCCGCAGTACTTTTACTAACGAGTTAACAACTAATATCTTCATTAGCTGCTACCTATTACTGACAAGACCTACTAACTAACGGTCCTCCATGTAGTCCTACTCGAAGATTGTCACGATAACCATGGGCGGTACATAATGGTACTGGTAGCTCGTTTGCTCATCTCATACTATAAAAACGAAACAACGTCTGCTAGGTTAGCTAGAATAAAATAATACAAAAATCACGTTCGAAGTTAATTTATATTCACTGCACGAAAACACCGGACAAATGCTACCGAAGGCATATCTAAGCTCAAAAATTCGCAAGCACTTCAATCAGATATTGAAATTCATGGACCTGGCGGTTTTAATAAAACGAGGGCAGCTTTAGTTGCGCACACAGAATATCAAAAGATGAATACGTTTTCTACGAATTCCTGTGAAAAATAGTGAATTAAATATTTAAAAACAAATAGCATGGCACGGACAGAATAAAGAATTAACAATCAATTCGATCGATAAAACGCATCAAAATTTATCCATTCCATTAGTAACTTCGATGTAACAGACAACAAGTCAAATTCAAATTCAAAATCATTTATTCACATAGGTATCAAAGATACACTTATGCACGTCATTTTTTGAATCTACTCCCACTTCGTAAGGTGCTTTGACATGGAGGAGAAGAAGCAGGGAAAGAAACTCCCCCGCAAAACTTTTTTTTTAATAATAATAGTCGAACTTGTAATATTGCCTTTTTTAGATCAAGATAGAAAAACGTATAAAAACTAAGTAATAATAAACAAAGATCACGCTCCCGATTAAACTAATTAATAAAGACCAACAAAAAGGCCATCTACACACAATAGAATAACAAAATCCAGTAAAGACCCAAAGTAGTAATTAATTAAACCTCTTTATTCAATCCGCAGGTATAAAGTTCCCCCTAAGTGATTGTACAAGGGTTACACATATATAATAGGCACGTGGTAACGCTTAATCTAACCCAGAGGTTCTCAAACTTTTTTTCCCATAGACCCCTTTCAAAATTTTGCTGGTACCTACCAGTTACTCCCTGATACAGAAACCTTTCTACCATATTCTCAAAACTCGACAAAAAATGTGAAGGTTAGATCAAACTGTAAAGATTTGCCTTGCAGCTTAGGAAATCCCTACTAATATTATAAATGCAAAAGTAACTCTGTCTGTTTGTCAGGTTTGTCTGCTACGCTTTCACGCCTAAACTACTGAACCGATTTTGATGAAAATCAGTATGAAGATAGAACTGAATTGGGGAAAGGACATAGGAGACTTAAATCGTGAACCCACATTTTTTGACCCACGTCAAGCCTCCAGTGGATCACTGAGGGTCTAACTGAACCACTTTGAGAACCAGTGATCTAACCGCTGAATGGTGCTTAATTCCTTAAAATATTGCCACGATCCCGAGAAGATATTCGAGCACTTAATTAATTCTAAGACCTACAGAGGTAGCAAGTAGGTACTATAAATTGACCCATTTCTTATAACTATAGGTGTTTCGCGCTGTTTAACTTGTCAAACACTTTTTATTACGTCATTTATGACAACTTTATTGTTTTATAATAATGTTATAATCGTACAACTATTAAACATTTGAGCAGCTTACAAATGCGACGGATTCTGATTAAATACTTAGTCCATACTTTGGTAGAGGTACAATATATCCAACATGTACTTAATTACTTATGTATAATTACTTTTTACTTTACAACATACACGTTGCTACATACACGTTTCAGTGAGTGTTCGTTGTTCAATGACACGATAAAAATCGCACATAATAGTATCACTGCGCCATTTTGACGTTGAGCTCTCACAAACAAACAAAAGCATGAAAATGAGTTCGCCACTCAATTTCTCTTCATCATTTTCATGGCAAAATGTCGTCTATATGAAACCTATGAATTTTTATACAAACACCTGCAGACCTGTTGTGCGAACTTGTATCGTAAAACGTAGTATGTACCTAATCTATATACCTAATAAGGAATTTAAAAAAACAGGGTCTATAATTGTAATGTAATTTATGGCATGCAAATAAATGAATATGACTATGAAAACCCTCGACACATTTTATTATCAAACGAAGCTAAGAACATTCGATAAAATTATCAATATTCTCTTTCAGTACGCTTTTTTATTTTAAGACCCCACTATATACTCGTTAGATATATGTGCAGACATTCGGTTATTCTTCCCCACTCTCACCCCCTACAACTTTTCAACGGATCAACCGATTTTCATCAAACATGTCTAATAACACGCACAGAGAAGTCGCCTTTAACAGAAAAAAAGTAATTTGAAATCGCTTCATCCGTTCGGCAGCTACAGTACCACAGACAGACAGACACACCCACAAGCACATCAAACTTATAGCACCCCTCTTTTTGCGTCGGGGGTTAAAAAAGACATTCAGGTCTATTTCGTAGTGTGTTTCTCCACCTTGCAACGCCAGGTTTTTTTTTAATTTCTTATATACGCAATCCACTAAATCCAGTGAACTGCCCGTACGAGCTAGATCCCTTCCTTATGCATAACTTTTCAGTGGAAATAACTTTCTTGAAACATAAATTCGGTCGAAGACGTATTTGCTTAGTCATGAGAAACATTTCTATTCAATGCCGGAGATATATAAAACACCTTACGTTTTCAACTCTCTACTTGAATTTTAACGAAGTATGCGCATATATTTTCCATTACAATTCGTTTGAAGGAACGGTATAATAATATTTTCATTTGAAGTCTAACAAGATGCAGTATCTTTACATATAAAGAGCTTACATCATTTAGTTTAAACATGAGGAGTCGTTTTGCGGTCGGAATTCGACCATAACTCATTCTTCAACTTGGGCACTTTTGTCCAACCTGTATCACGACAAACATACAAACAGACACGTCTGTGTATTAAATTGTGTATGTTTTGTTATATTTCCTAAATTATCTATCTTTAACACTTTCTCCATGTAAACCTATGCCAAATCTCAAACTTGTACGTGCCGACATTATACTTAACAGCGGGTCCAAATTCAAACGAAGCAATATACAATAAACGAAATAAGGCAAATAAAAAATAGTTTCTAGTGAACAAAATAGATCGACTCCTAAATCGTAGACAAGTCGACAGTTACCTTTAATTTCCACACGAAACCTGATCGTAACTGTGACGTCATCAACACCAACGACGCAATTCAGAGATTGCTTACGATATCAGAAAAATAACTTATGAAATCGGTCCCAGTATGTCATGTGGCGTCCTCGTCCGAACCCAGTGAAGCGCGTAATCAAGACATCATTATTTTTACTGGCACTTGGTCATACCACAAAATATAAACTGAAACTCATGTATGTACTCGTACCTACTTCATTTATGATACCTACTTACGTTAAAATACACTTCTAGAAGCAGAGATTCGTGTCGGTGTATCGTGTGTATGTGTGCGTTGTTCGAGCGCGCTACGAGTATTGTATAGAGTTTACTCTCTGTTATTCTATACTAGTGTACCCGCCCTCGCTTCGCTTCGGAAAAACTATGTGGAAACGAAAATAAAAAGTAGTCTATGTTACTCCTTAATACATCAGCTATTCGCCAGTGAAAGTCCCGTCAAATTCCGCCCAGCCGTTTCAGAGATCAAACAGACAGACAAAAATAAAAAAAATGTATTTTAGTATGTGTATGGTGTATTAATACGTGTGCATTTAGTAAAAAGCTGTTCTTTTAATATTATAAACATAGACTATAATTTTATTTAGTTGTATAGATACACTTGGTGGTCAAACCGCCCACGTTATAGGTACAGACATCATTGAACGAAATATTTTCCGCTTGATGATAGGACGTAATAAAAGCGTTCTTTGACCCTTTGCTTAGTTATCCATACTTTTGTTATAATAAAGTTAGTTTAGATGAGGTTGTTGCAGAGAAATATAAAAGGATGGTCGGGTTAGTTCATTAAACAAGAGTCAAGCTATTTATCTTATGCCGTATCTGTTAAAGATGAGTTATAAGAAAAGAAACTTTCCATCCATTAGCAGTAAACAGCTTAGATGTTAAAATAATTTCTTCCACTATTTTTCACATTAACTTTAAAAATGCCCACTGCCCGTGAATGAACCAAACTCCCGTACGCGGCTTCGCCTGTGAATTCCTCTTTTTTTTTTTAATGTTTCTACGGCTTCAATTTTTATTTTCACAACGAAAGATAACCACTGTCGGTGTCCAAGGTCTGATCTATTTCTCTGATAAAAATCATCAAAATCAATTCGCCCGTTTTGGCTGACTGGACCACGAAATACTCCCCGTATAAGGCTTTCATTCGCTATTACTCATATTAGTGAAAAAAAAACAATACTTGTTCCCTTGTTGATAGAGCGAGATTAGTATGCTAAGCAGGTTTACTAAAGCGAAGCAAGGGCGGAATACTAGTCTATGAAAACAGACTAAATACACATCTCCTTTTTTAACATAACGTGTATCCATCAACCTCATCCCCTTTTCAAACACATTTCTGCTTAAAACATAATTTGCAAAGACAACATCGCCTTAGACACGGAAATTCCGCAAAGTTCCAGCGTCTTCATCATTCAAGTGATCGGCATAATCTACGAGCTTCAATAAAGAGCGAAACAATAACTTTGTTAAGTTTAGAACACATTTACCGATTATATTTTTTTTGAAAAATATTCATTACCTACATCAATAGGCTCGATATATTGATAATTATACTCGATTTTAAATTTGAATAACAATATAACTATCGATATTTTGCACGAAAAAGAATAATACTTTCAATTGCAAAAACAAATATTTAAAATCAGATATTAGTAACATTACTCATTATTTAATATTTTATCATAAATCCATGCTAACCATTTAAAAGATAACAGGCACTCGCTATCAATTAATTTAATGGTTCGAAATAACAGCATACACGCAGACCAAAAAGTTATATAAACTGAGATTTCGGAACAAATGAGCGTAGTAGAAAAAAACTTAACGTACCTACTTATCAAATGATAACGTTTCATTTCATTTCTCGGCAAGCCGTGCTCTGTGACATAATATGTGAAATGGTAAAAAAAATACTTCATTTTTTTTGTTCTGAAGACTGAGTCTATACATTTTTCGATCTGAGAGTATAAAGTACAAAACGTCGTTAGTAACTTTTATATTAAAACAAAATGGACAGTGTATTATAACCTTTACTTCATAATGATCGGAAACTTCAAGACTACCTCGTCAGTGTGATTGATGTTGGAACTTTAAAAGGTCCCGCTTAAAGACTATTTGCAACCTTTGATGTTATTGTCTTTACTTCAAGTTTTGATTTGTCGACTTTTAACGAATTTATTAGTAGCGGTTCCAATAGACAAGTTGGTGTTGGATCTGACTCTAAAGATTGAAGACCAAGGTTCGATTATTGAGTGTAATTATGGAAATATTACAGTCAATCAATGAGAAACACTTTTTTTTCCAACTGTACCAGTAGGAAGGTTAATTTTTTCGATTCTGTGTGTATGCCCGTTTCTTTATTACGTTCTATAGCTACTCTGTTATGAGCTGAAAAAGATGATGAGATTAATGGAGCCAAGAGTCCATTTACTTTGGCATTGTCTCAATGTTAAAGTAACTGAAGATTAAAAAATAAAAAGAAAAAAAATTAAACTCATTTTATTAGAAGATTTAGAAGGCCTATGGTCTAAACAGACCATTAATGGGCTTTAGCAAATATTTTTTCGAATAACAGCGAAATTCTTTAACACTTTTGTCCGAAAAATGTTGCTTCTATCGAGAAAATTCTCTAGCATTTATTTGTTCGCACCGATGGAGTCGAAGATAAGATAATACGGGTTTTTCTTTATATCGTTCTCAAAGCTTTTCGGGCCTAACATTTGGATAACCTTTTGTCACCTTGGAATTTGTCTACGCTTCAAGTGCTCCCGGCAATTTACTGTCTTGTATATTTTCAATCCCAAATCGATTTTATATCGGCCTTATTTGAAGTGTTGGTAATTGTAGGTAAACTAGAGATCCAGTCTATGGCTGAAATTCGACTATTAATCACGGCTTTCCCTTCTCTCTCTTTCAGCACCTACAGAGGCGAATTATCGTCCACTTTGAGAATTAGCTCTACACTCTCAGACCAAAAAATATATAGACTCAGTCTTGAGAACAATAAAGTGAGGTTATTTTCTTACGATTTGACATACGTCACAGAGCACGGCCTGCCGAGCAATATACTAAAAAACGTTATCATTTTTTATTTACATTATGTTTTTTTTGTTCCGTAGGCGGAGTCTATATATTTTAGGTATGAGTTTACACTACGTCTTGAGTTTAAGTTAAACAGCTGTAATGACGGCGCCACAAACATAAAAACTTTTACCATCTATTCAACTATTATAATAAAGTCTGTTGGTGAGTTGAGGCCGCGAGACTACGCTAAGAACTTCATGACAACTTTTATCTCTTGAGCGGCAAAAAAGTTACCAAGTTTAGCAAGAAAAAGAATGTCTAAAAATATCGGTGCCTTGAAGATTAGTCTACCCTATAATGTGATCACTTCAATGAAATTATATTAAAAAAAACATGACATATGGACACAATATACTCGTATGTATATAATGATAGGAATTCTTTTCTAGTTTACTACACTCGCTCTATGATTAGGACAATTGAATTGAATACCTAAACCAAAGACTCAGAAAAAAGAATTCTAGGTATTTAAATAAATTAAATAAACGTCACACACTCATAGACTCACACTAGGATTCACTGTGTAGTGGGTGCCATGGACGATACAAAAACACACAAACATACACCCAGACCGAGAATTTTAAATTCTTCCATCATTTTCGCCTCACTGGGAATCGAACCCAAGACCCTTTGAACAGCAGCCAGGCAGGGTAACCACTGCGCCATACAAGTCTTTGACCTAAACATACATATATAATATTCTATTAATTAAAGTTTAATATTTTGTATTAATTAACATTTGTACTTACAATTTTCGCTTTTTGTTTTGGTCGCCTTTGTAGACAATCCTGTGTGGAAATTCGGAGTTATCTAACTGAAATTCAAACAAAATCCGCATTCTCTGTACATGACATATTTTTATTATGTAACTGGAAAATGAAACGTCAAAAAATATAACGTGTGGGGAGCGGTTATAAAGTCTTTTTTGTCTTTGCAGTGCTGCTATGTAGAAGCCCAAATGTTCCGTGGATTTGAACAGCGACTAAAAATATGGATAGAAGTCGAAAAAAACTATTTATTCTGTATTAGAAACATGACATAAAAAAAAAATAGAGCTGTGCTGTGATTGTGTGTTGAGTCCATTCATAGAACGTGAAATGGTGTAAGTTTGGTTTTTAATTAAAAATAAAAGTATTTATAACACATATTTTATACAAAATTTAGCTATGTGCACTTCTTTAAAATGTAAACTTTAACCGTGTGAAATTTCAAGCCTATTTAGTCCTGCATTATTCTTAAAAATATACCGAAAGTTGAACCCTTTACTTACTAGTACATAAATACTATAACCTGTAAATTAAACCTTTAATTTAAATGAAACCAATTAATTTAGTACATTTACACCAGTAGTGTTCTCTATTGTTATTTATACTCTGTGTGTTGCCTCTATGACGGAAAACTCACGTTAACGGTGTTCCGGCAAAAATGCGAAATGCATGTTTGTTTGAGATTTACAGAATTTTTGTTATGAAAGAAAATTTACTCTAACCACACATCATTTTAATGATGATAAATGTCCGACATTTATTTTACAAAGTACCTACTCTCACCACATTGGGTAGAGTACCTACTTCATTAGAACAAATTAAAAGTTCAATTTAATCTCTTATCTACGGCTTATACAATACTTGGAACAGAATGAAGGCTTAGGAATATCGTTTAGAAATATCTTTTCTTAGAATTGACGTAAATAAAAGTAGTTGGAGCAATAGATAATCAATCGGAGTGCTCTTTTTAAAATAAAAATCAACTAAAGTTTATAGGGCTTGCCATTATTCTGATGGCGACAAAAAGTTAAAAAAATTAGACAATATCATAAAATGCCATTTAGTACAATTTTTGCAGATTGAAAAACTCAAGCGTTGTAAAAATAACTGGATAACATTACAATAACTCAAAAAAATCTGCGAGTTATTTTTATTTTTAGTATTGCAGCTTTAATACTAACGACCTATTCGTGACACACAAAAAAAAAAGTAAAACACAAGTGATAAACGAAATTAAATTTAAATTTGGGTCGCTTTTCGGATCCTCATTTAATTCCCGTTTTTTTCTGTAACCATAAAACGGAGCACTTGCTATGATGCCTCTTTCCACATAACGTAAAATTATGCTCATATTAAATTTTACGTACAAATTCTGTGCACGTTCACATCATTACAAAATTATTATAAATTTCATCTCCATTTATCCTTTCATTTTATCCTAGGGAGGCACCCTAAGTAACAGTAATCGCAACTAAACTAAACTGAAAACTGACTAAATATATTTCAACAAAATCCTTAATATAACTGTTTCGGAAGTAGATCTGTAGATATGGTATAATTATGGATTATGATTAAAATTTCACATGAGATTATGGATTGAGGCAATCCTCACGACATCTAACTAGGGGAAGAAGGAATTATACAAAATCAAAAATAAATTCCTCTCATAATAATGGACGCCTATAGGCCTAACCTGATTAGAAGACCCACGCGTCACTGTAGGATTCTAAGCTAATGTTCGCAGAGGTGTAAAACTTCTTCTTAAAGAAAAT
>LGAG01000157.1:25313-36092 GCA_001278395.1 Lerema accius
ATTTGATGAAAACGATCCAGTCTTTGCGTAATAACGGGATATCTACCCGTGTGCCATTCATCTACATACCCAGTAAGGCGACAACGTGACCACAGCCTCAATGTTACCTTTTGGCTGGTGTGTAGGGCCTTAGCAACGACGAGTTCGATAGCACCATTTCCGAACATGCTTACGGCTCATAACATTTCATTGCGACTTAAATGATGAAGTCACATGACTCTCAAAGGTTAGGCGGTACGTAAAATTAAAAAAGAAAAACAATCTAATCCACTTTCATAAATAAATATTAATAAATAAAATAGATTTTTCCATGTCGTAACGAACTGCTATCAAACAGCGACTAAAAAACTTAATTTTTTTATTTAAAACAAAAAAAAAACTGTTTTTTTTTATTTTATATTAAAGACCTTAAAATAATCTATCATTCATCCATTTACCACATCAGAAAATTATTTGTAGTTTTTTAGATATTTGATCATATTTGATGAAATGTATAATATCCCTAGATTTTGTTGATGTGTGTATTAGGCCACTCTAGTGAAGCACCAAATGTTAGATCCGTTTTTCATCACTGGCAACACACACTGCTCCAACAGCTTCGACTTCAGGGACTAAAGTAAGATGAAAAGATGACGGGTTTTCATCGCAATCCAACGTAGTTGGATTCTTCGAGTAAGTTCTCTTTCAAAGTTGGACTTACCTATTTGGATCACTTGTCTCAGGTGCATATACTCGTCTACAACTTTAAAAGCAGCGCCATCAACAATAAAGGGTACGGGTTTTATTTGGACATTTCAGACTCAATCTTCAAAGATAATAAACAGATAAAATTAAAATAAATATATTAGGTATTATGTTAAGTCGACAGCCCTACGCTGCACGCAGTTGATTTATGAGATTTGTATGTATGTTATCTACCTATCGAGTTCAGCTCACACGGTATATAATTTCGCAATAAATAATTGCCCGCCATTAGTTATCTTGTTCGCGCGAATAAAGTTTTCACCGCTGATTTATAGAGGGCGCCTATCGATAGTTCCACGATTGATAAATGGTGTGCTAAAATAAGTTGCGTTTAAAATATGTTTATTATTATCATACTCATTTTACTGTACATGAAGCTAATAAAGAGTTATAGCAGGGAGAATTGACTTTATGACTACAATACGTTTCAAAGTAGGTACTCATACCACTCACTAAATAGATTGTGACTGAAATTACAGTCTCTATCATTTACATCTCCTTTGAACTTTGATTTTGTTTAAACCCTAAACTTGTATCTGTACGCATTATTCTAAAGAATGGTCGATAATTTCACGTACGGTTTACGTATTAATATACATAGTTGTTTCACATCTTTCAGATAAAACTGAGACACGATAAAATAACAAGATAAAGAGGTATTGAATAAGACAATTAATCAACTAATTCGTGTAATTACATAGATCGTATAAGCCGCAGAATTTTGCCTCAAGAATGGTCTTAGAGGCGATAATTAGATTGGAACCTGTCGAAAACAAAAGGTCGATGGGTGGAAAGATACAAACAAAAACTCTATTACACTGGTTTCCTTCATTCACACAATAATGGGAGCTTAATTTCCGCTGAGCCGAAGGCAGTCAGCCGCGTAGATAGTAGGTTTAAGGTGTCATTCCAGTGAATGCGACTTACGACAATCTTCTGCGACAGGCTTAAAACAAAAAAACTTTCGCAGACAACATTACTTCGCAGAATCGTATGCGAACGATTCTAAAATGCAACTGTGGATGGAGACAGTTTCTGCAGATATATATCTGTATCGTTGTCATTATGAATGCTGCTAAATAAAATTGTAAGCTGTGACTGAAAATAAGATTACCATAGCTGTCTGTGGATGAGGAATGTCGCAAGTCGCAATCTGCGGAACTGCACCTTAAGACCTACTCGACATTAGTGAAGGTTTGTTTAATGAGGAAAATAATGAGATCGTTGCATTGATTGAAATTTTAAATAGAGATGAAAAATAATGAAGCTGAAGCTTGGAATAGTAAAAAAGGATTCAAGAATACTAGAAGTATCTTGAGTTAAACAGTAAATGATGGTTAGATATTTTTTATTTTAGATCGCGATTAAAGGAATATCAATTACTCAAAAAATATGTTATGTTTATGTCTTATTATAATGAAAATAATATACCTATTTAAAATATTTTTTCATAAATATCTTTTAGAATACAAAAGAGATAAGGTATATTATGTATATTATTATATATCGTTACAAGAATTTTAAAATCGGATGAATAATTTCGAAGAATAGGTTCTACACAAACTCGCGAATCCGTATTCATAATATTACTGTGGATATAAAAATAGCTCACACCCCACGCGAAACTTTTCTTACCTTTCTTTACACAACATATTTTTAGACTTTTTCTTACTTCACCAACCTTACAAAAGCCATTGATAATTCAGCGTCGATCATAACTTTATCATAAACGTAACAAATACTTAAAACGGTATTCATTAAAACTTCTAACTGAATGAAGATACTGACACTTAAATCAATGTTAACATCACGCTAAATAAATCTTACGACTCAATTAATTTTAATTGACGAGGAATAAGTCAAAATTATTCAGAATCCTTGACAATGTCTCTGTCAAATACGTTACCCCGAATATTGTTTGTCAAATAATTTCTGCTCGGCAATGCCTTTTGGCTTATCTCATTGTTTCGAATTCGTGTCGGAGATAAGTAAATTAATTCAAAACGATTCGGTGTAATTCTTAACATGTAAAACTCTGTCTACATTTATTAATTCGTCAACGCCCAGGTGAAATTTCACGTCAATTTCTAGATTATAATGTGAAAAGAAAACTTTGTAACTAAACAGCATATCACGGAATGTAAAATAATACGGAAATTCGTTACAGTTGCCTGTATCAAAATTAGTATTTGGCCTTAAGGTAAAAGTAAATAAAACATAAATTACTTAGGCGGAATCTTTAAGGGCATCGACCCCTAGATACGTTACGATGTTCAAATAATTAAAAATCCTTACAATTCCTCGCTAAAAAGGATTAAAAAAGAACGTAAACGTATTCATAAAAATCCCAGTTGTTTTTCATCGTCATATGCAAATGGAACGTTCAAAATGCTCAAATAGACGCACTGGTGCATGAGTATTTACATAGAATGCTTTTAATATACCAGTTTTAGGTCAATTTAAAAGCGGAAATTCCATGATTGCTATTACATTAAAAGACCTAGGAAAAAGAACATTATTGAATTTTATAATTGGATAAGTACTCGTAGTTTTTATTTCAGTTCTTTTGTTTTCAAATGTAATTTTTTTAAACTTATTAGAATACTAGTGGACCCGCCCTCGCTTCGCTTAGGTGTACCGTTTACCTGTTATCTCGCGGTAACAAAAACGCTTGCCTAGACAAATCGTGTTCTAGATTAGGGCTCTTCATATAAGCAACAAACATTCTATGACGTTTTAGTCATATAGTTTAAACAATTAAAACCAATGACTACTAATGTAGTGTGTGTTTTCAATATGGCTGACTACGTGATACAATGTTAGAGAAGTCCCATTGTAATTACTTTTGACAGAGAGGATCGATTTTAACAAAATTAAGCCCAAGTTTCATAAAGCTAAGTTTAGCCTTCTAGAATCTAGAACTATCTAGACTCTAGATAGTCTGTGGATACCATAGACAACGAGCGGTAGGTTAACTCAAGGCTTACATTCGTTTGTAGTAATCCGGATCGCCTTGTAAGCTATTGTTAAAGTCGGACAGAATTTGCTGAGCTTCTAAGTTAGTCACGAAAACAAATGTGTGAGTGTTTGTGGTTTTATGATCCAAGACTATAGACTTTACGTTAACAAAACACTTTTAATCTTGTTTTATTTATAAAAATATGTTTTGTCGCGTTTCAGAATACGTAATATTATATGCTGATGACGTTCTTTTGTGCCGTTCGTCAGTTATAAAATAGAAAATAAAGTTCTGGAATTAAAAACAAATGATTTTCAATTTCAAACTGCTTTGTTGTTACTTAAATCCAAAGCAGAAAGTTTGATATCACAATTCCCTTTCAATTCCTATAAACTCCACTTCGACCGTTGTTTCCGAAGTTGCATAAACTAAAAATAAATATTTTTCGTATAAAACATTTTCATAGAGATAGTCGAGGAAGAACTTTCAAGGATTTCGTATTTATTTTTTAAAATACACAAAAGGATCCTTTTTTGAAACTAGTAAATATTTGCCATTGAATCTTATCACTCCTACAATTGAGATGAATCCATTGACACTTCAGATAAATGGAAATCCGTCAAGCTGCTTGAGCTGTAGAGCGTGACGAACAAAAGAAGGAAAGAAAATCATACTTATTAGGACAGAAATAAAAAAAATCGGTTAATAATAAAGGCAATGCCTCTGGTTTTCAAGATAACCCTGAGCAGACGCAGTTTGGATTATTGCTCTGCGTATATTATACTACTATCCTACCAATATCCTACTTCCTTCTAATATTATAAATGTGAGAGTTTGTAAAGATGTTTGGAAATTTGGATGTTTTGATGTTTGTGGGTCTTTCACGCTTTAACCGTTGAACGGATTAAGCTGAAACTTGGCACACAGATAGTTTTCATCCAGGAATAGATTGTATCCCGATTATAGGTTCCTTTGGGATGATTCCAATATTTTTCTAAACTACTGGCGAAGCCGCGGGCATCGCGTCTAGTAATTCAAAAAAAAATATATATAAATAGACACATACATACGCTCGAACATTCTTATGTCGCAGTCCGGTAAAAAAATTCGTTAAAAAACCAAATGACTGGCACAGTCGGGTAAAAAGAATTGATTCCCAGTAAATTTTTCATGATTTTTAAAACATGTCAATAGGCTTTTAAGCTTCAAGCCCAGATGTGATGACAATACATCAGACGCGCTATTGTTGAGTTCCGCGGAACAAATGGCGCATTTTCATACTGATGTTTGCGCCTCGCGACTTTATTTGCGAGAACTGCCGCTTTCATTTAGATCCTGCTGTAGTCGTATATCATCTGTTTTCGTATATTTCGAAAGCTGTATGTTTTTCTTTTTTTTGCTTTAAATTAAAGTCCAAAAATAAATAAAAAAATTAAAGTGCTAGTTTTCAATAAGTGTAGCAAAGGTATGTGTATGATTTATGTTGCACAACATTGGTAAACATAAACAAACAGAACATTTGAAATATCTCATTAGTCAAGTATTTTTCCTAAAGAATACTTCCTCTATATCGTCAGTGTTGTTTTCTATAATCTGTACATTCGGTAATTGGAAAACATTCCAAAATGGCGCGCAACATATAGCGACGGAAAAACTGAGTTCTCCTTATATTATAATGAAAAGTAATTTGGAATATTGTGTTTTATAAAAACGACATTGTAAATCTAAATAAAAACATGGCATAATTCTAGAATTCATCAGTTTTCTTCTACGATTACAGAGATACAATAAAACATTATTATCTTGTATGTTTGACGGAATCATCGTCATATTAGCTACTCCACGTTGTTGTGTTTTATTTTTCATTTTCATTGGCTGGTTATACAACACTTGTGGAAATAACGACGGGCTTGACATTTTTTACTTCCCACGTTTGCCCTCGAAAGCTATCAAGGATCTCCCGATATACGAGAGTGTACTAAATATACATCATATCCACACAAGGGTTTGATATACAAATGCATGTGTCATAGTTTAATATTGTTACAGGTATTAAAAAAATATAGATATTAGGTAGGACTGGCTGGTAACAGTGGTTATTTCTTTTAAACATTCTATTGTTTTGGAGCTGTCAGATTTAAGGTTGATGAACGAAATAGAGTAAAGTAATGTATAATTAAAAGTGGATAATTCAAGTATTTATTGAAGGGGACATATTTTATTACAATCCTGGCGCAGTGTAATAATATACAATGTATATTATAGGACCCTCTTTGTGATCAAATTTCGACTATAACGTAATAATAACGAAGTATCTGAAGAATGTGATTATGATTTTATCGGAACACGTGACAGCGTTATTTGTTCTACTTGCAAGGAATTTTTAGTGCCATCTAGAGAACATACAGGGTAACACTATTATAAGAAAAACTGTGACTGACTGTATTTATTGATTTTCTAAATTAAATGCAATTGACGTTGATTTTGAAAGAAATAAAATTCGTCAAACCATGATCATAATTCGCCAATAAGTAGGCAAACACTGTCACAATCTTTTAATTTACCTCTTAGTTATTTCTTCCTAAAAAATCCTACTCCCGTTTCCCGTACTAAATTCTGGTAAAAATCTTATAAAAGACAGCAGAACCAAAATTTAATACCTACCTCTCCAATACAGCTCGGTAATGTTATAAAAATGGCTACTTACGAAAAACCGGTCGTCCGAAGCAAGTGCACGGTCTGAGACTAATCTTTTCACAAGCGCAGATAGGCAATATGACACAAATGGTTATTACAGCCACTGCACCGCAACTCTCGTCTTTTAACCCCCTGGCTGCTCGCCAAGGCCAGTATTATAAGTAATCTTTACTTACATGTACACGCGGTCACGGAAAAAGGACACAATTTGCGACCAATAACGTAGCCACTATAATAACTATTATTTTTTGAAATTGGTTTAATTTTTTTTATTATAATTTTATGTTCTTGCTATTTATTTCTGATCCATATTTGTTTCAAGACGCGTGTATAAATTATTGATAAAATAAAATACGAGTATTTTCAATAAGCAATATAGTAAACTCATAAACGAAATCAGTTAACATAATTATAATTGAAAAGCAACTCTTAATAAAATCATCCGCTGTTGTATTGTCGACAGTTTTGGAGTGAAAATCAAGTAACTAGAAGAGGCTTTAGGGGAAATACACAATACGGCCTCACGAATTGCCCTTTAAAAGAGCTCCGACTCTCATTAATTTGATTGTAGCTTTGTACCAACGAATTAATTATTCATTTATCAATTGAAGCCTGTTCAAGTTCCTATTTAGAGTGAGGTGGGCGAATGGGTGTTAAATTAAACTTTGTTAGCAATTCTTTACCTAAGTCAGATTAAATGTGGCTTTTATGGGATCGTGGGTGATTTCCTGTGTTGATGTAAATTTCGTATTATGTAGGATTGTATAGTAGGTTCCAATCGTGCTGTTGGATTGTAGAACATGTCTCTATATACTTGACTTTTAACATACATGATTTCAATATCACGACATTGAAAAAAGAAATCGTATTAAGTAGCATATTACTACTAGCATATTACTTATATACAGCATATATCACGCTTTAGAGAAAAAAATTTGTTGACGATGGACAAGAAAAAATAAAATTTCATGTTCACCCCGTTTTATTAGTGTTTTACAAAATAAAATTATCCTTAATTCAGATTAGCCCCAAACTATAGATCAGTGGTTCCTAATCTTTTAATATCGTTATCCCTATGACCTACGAGGAAAACCGATTTTACCACTTCTTTAAATAAATTATATAAATTATTTGGGTCCTTCATTACTCCCATAAAAAAGCTGATTTACTCCTGCAGGGGTAATTACCCCAGTTTAGGAATCCAGGCTATAGATTTTCATGTTGTACTATTGAAGCAAACCTTTGTAAGGCTTTCAAAAGACATGTAAACAAAGTGTCCTCTTTGTTCACAAGTCTCCAATACGTGAACCCAGTAATGACATCGCAAATTTGCACAAGCCAAGTTCTCATCAAATTAAACAACGCAGCGCCCTAATCATGGACGGAGCTATATCCCCGTAAAGGGAATTCCATTAAACCCCATGTCGGGTTCTAATGGGGTTCAAACATCTTTCTTCTCCGGATTAATGACGCTTTATTGTGGTATAAAGCGCTAAGTTGCAAAGATAATATTTAATTTTGTTTATTGGTGTCCTTCGAGATAATGTCGCTTAGGTTGTTTTACAAAAGTCTGAAATTATGTAAAGTATTGATTCAACGTATTTAAATATGTATACAATTTCAAGTTGGAGAAGTCAAAAGTATTGGTATCTACGTTAAAAAAAAATTTTGGTGAATCGAACATAATTATGCGTTAGTGTCACAGACTATACTGATAACATATGTTTATTAAAAAAAAACTAATTTTCTCATAAAATATCCTCAAAGTATAAAGGGACATATTTTTTTAAAGTAGCAATCTATCATCAGAACGAAGAAAAAACAGCAATTGCGACATCCATTTCTAAAGTAAACCTAAAGTTTACTTAGCATCTCACCTCTTCTCATTATCTAAACTTAATTATAGCTTAAATCGTCAAATAGTTCGTCAGTTTCTCTTCAAGTTCAATGTTAATTTAAACATAGTTACGTCCTAATCACGGATAGGTCTTTAACGATGCTCAAGGAATTCAATTAGAACCCACGACCCGCTGGGTGCTAATGGGGTACAAATATCTGGCGGGGTCCGATTAGGATTGTGAGGGTATTCTGAAAATGCTCGCATATTCAATGTCTTAAGATACTCGTAGTAGTTTCAACAAATTACTAATGACAGCAACTAAGAGTGATTGGCATGCAAGGAAAAATATATTTAAGTATTTAACTAATAATCAATAAAATTAAGAAATCATAAAATCTAGGTGCAGTAAATTAAACAATATATAGCTTAAGGTACAATTAAAAAATATATAGCTTAAGTCACTCCTACAATGGAAATGAATCCAATGGCACGCCGAATAAATGGCCATAGATATCAATATTGCTCTGGTTCTAGCGCAGTCGAATAAAAACTTACTAAATTATTTTATAGAAAAGATTTCGAAGTCAGCAGAATAAAATAAACTTTTCTGGATTTTTGATAGTGTACACTTAATAATATTTATTTCACATTCAGCATTAAGGAACTTTCAACGACTACATAACAGGTTCCAAATATACATATTCGGTATACAGATAATATCGGTCAGCTTTGTAACATGTATAAAGTAGATAACAAGCTCACAACGACATTATCAAATCAACTGAACTGACATCTATTTGTGGGTGCGTGAAGCCACTCTGCTATATTAAGTCGGCAATTGAACATAAATTGTGGTCAAAGTTATTTGGATTATGCTTTGAATGAACAAATGGTAATTTCAACTCTATTATTTGTTAATTTGACGTTAATAGTGTCCAGAGTGCTAAAATCATGTACGAGTATGTGGATACATAATATTTACTTGAATCTAATTATCTAATATTGTAAACTAAAGATGATCGTAGACAAATAAAATCTTTGAAGATACCTCTTCACGTAACTCATTAAACTTTGAGTACATTTTTAATAATATTACAATCATGTACGAGTTTCAAATTTGACATAGTTAAAGTTTGAAGGGCTGAGAAGGGACAAATTTTAGACCAACAAGTATTATAGACACTTAGTTTTTAAAATAAAAAAATGAGATCAAGTTTTTTCTTTTTTTTTTAAGATTTAAGAGATGTCATAGAGCACGACCTTCGGAGCAATGTACCGGGAAACGTTATCATTTACGTTATGTTTTTTCGACTACGCTTTTTTCCGAAGGCGAAGTCTATATATTTTTTGGTCTGAGGAAATACTCGTAGATTAAATAAATAAAAAACTCTTTCTACGACACAAATTAAATTTAAAACAAACGAATGTGTCGCACAATCAAGACTAGATGGGCATAACGGAAAAATCCCTTAGCTACAATAAATCTGTATCCAGAAAATGAACCCAACGTTGCTTAGGATGAAATCCATTGCGATGTCACTACAAATATTTGTTGGCGCTAAACAAACAAACCGCCCGACATTGCCGTCAAAAGAGATGTTTACTTTAGATGATGCCTGAACAGATACACAAAAAAATAAATGTACATATAAAGAAAAAAGAAAAAAAATCGTTGTGGTTTTTTAGGATATAAAAACTAAAGTTTAAATGTAAATAACAGTGGAGTAACTAATAATAACGTTTAACTTAACGTTATAGGCTATATCATTGCCACAAACTTACACTTTGAAATCCGTTAAGTTGTTCAGACTGTAGAGCTTGACAAAGAAATGGACGTACATACATACATACATAAGCTCATAAAATATTACCCTCCTTGTACAATCGGGTTAAAACACCGTGCAATTAAATATCCTAAGTATTATCCATAGACGAAAAAATATATATGTCGCATCGTAACCAAGGAGTAATAATTTATGAAGAATGTCGTTGGAAATGTCATCAATTGATTTGTGCACTGGCCGGTTTGTGCCGGTGACGATATTCGAAAAGTATTGACAACTGGGACATTATGTCATGGAAGGAGATGGAAACGTCACGAAAAGGAATAATTGTTGGATATTAAATTAACGTTCATGAATCAGTTTACATCCGTCTTAATTGTTATTATTTTAGCAAACAGTGCTTGTGAATTAATTAAACAAGATTAGATTGGTCCGTGTGCAGTATTATTTTCTAGCCTACCAAGATGAGTTATAAGGAAGGTATAACCGACGATAAGAAGCCCCTCTCCGCTACGCCGTCATAGAACCCCTCTCCGCTACGCCGTCATCAGAGGTGAGATGTAATCCACGATGGTAATTTCGAAGAAGGATGCCAATCAATTGTAATTTTCAACAAAGCTATAAAATTGGCGAATGTCAAATATCCCTGACGTCAATATGATGTATGTATTTTAAATTCCGTGTATATGATAAAACAACTAAGCTAACGAAGAAAAGGAATTAATGTTTCGCAAAGCCAAACAATTAATGAAATA
>LGAG01000157.1:36759-82536 GCA_001278395.1 Lerema accius
GCCTATATCATTGCCACAAACTTACACTTTGAAATCCGTTAAGTTGTTCAGACTGTAGAGCTTGACAAAGAAATGGGCATACATACATAAGCTTAAAAAATATTACAAATTTTATAATCAGTATCACCCAGTTTTCCGTCCATCTTACAACCTATTTCACAGAGTAATAGGTTTAGAAAATAACGCTTTTGATCACTCACAAAGCGCAGAACAGTTATTTGTATGCTCAAAGCAATTTTCAGGTGCATTCGCATATTTAGAAACTGGGTATTCTGTATTTACTCCCGGCGGATACTAAGCATATTAAACCTATAATACCCACTCCGTAAATACCTGGGTATAACCGCGAATATCTGCGAAACACAATCCAGACCGCAACTGTATGACCTAATGGCCTAAAACTAAATATACCATTCGAATATTCGAGCTATTTTGAGATACTCGTAGTTGTACCGATTTTGTCGATTCTGATTATAATTAGTTCTCTCCACCAATTTACACTGGAGCTACGTAGTGGAGTATGCTCTAAGTTTCCTCAGTAATGAGGAGAGACCCTTGTTCAGCAGTGGGCTATTAGTGGGTTGAAGCCAATGAATTATAAGTAGTTAAAGGAACTAGAGTCGATGCTCCTTCAAATGTATAAGCAACATAAAAATCGTGATTAACCGCACAGCAATATTGAGTTTCGGTTAATTTCTGCAAACGAATACCGTAACGATATACGACGAACATAATTACCGAAATTATAAGAATCAGAAGTCAAATACAAATTGTTTCCGGGTTGCGAAGATTTCCATATTTTGATCTTCCTTTATGTAATCCAATATATTTGTAAAGCTTAATCACCAATTTCCTTCAAACCAAACTTGATTACGTACTTTATTTAACAGCGAATCATGAACTAACGGCCGTTCTATAATTTGTTTTCCTCCTAATCAATCTATACAAAGTTTTAACACGATTTCCGCTTGCCCTTCCTTTAAAACGACACGATACCCAAACAATTTTCCCCACATAACCTCAAAATCAACACTCAAAAGTTTCGCGACATTTAATTTAATTCTGAGAGATGTTTGAACCCTGTTAGACTTCAAACTCATCGCCTAATTGTGTTCCATCAAGCTTATCCGTGGTTAGAATGTCTTAAACTTGGTTAGAATTGGAGGTAATAATTGGGAACTCTACTGGAAGGTAGGTACTTATAACAATCCCAAGATGAGAAAGATTAAATTAAATGAACCGCGAAACTGTATTATGTATTCACTGTTCTGTTTTAATGTACGACATTTTTTTGGCTAAATTCAGCTTACTTAAGAATTATTTCAACACAACGGCCATCATCCAATTGCCGACTCGTTATTTACCGGCTTTAAATTCAAATTCTATATTTAGCTTAAATACACATAGCAGTTAAAAAAAGAATTAAAATTAAAAATCAAGAAAAAAAGTACAGCTGTATTTCACCATAATTGACATAAAAAAATGACCTAACTTTTAATTTTTATTATCAACAATTATAATTTGCCTTAAAGCATCTATTGAACACTTTAACCAACGAAGTTCTAAAACCGCGCCACTCGTTTTAAACGTCAAAGCGAATAAGTTCCGAAAACGAACATTAATCTGTCACAAAATTGTCGACAGGGAAATCGAGGCGTATTGGTCGTGTAATATCTGCTGCTATGTTTGTTCGCATACGCTATACTCGTATGTCTGATAATATTAGTTTCAATTGCACGCAACATGCTCCGCTGAGAGCGCCCTAGTAATCAGACTTGACGTCGACAAAGCGATGAGGGATGAAGGCTTCGGATATAGGGGTGTAAAGATGGAGAGTATCTAAATAAATTGCTCAAATCGCATTGCATTTTGCTCCTAACCACAGTGTTATATCTATGCCAAGATCAACATGTTTTGACGGGAATACGTCTTTTTGCTACCATACGAGGGCAGTTCCAAAAACCTAATGATACCAAAATCTGGGTATACAATTTAGCGTTGTACTATCGAATCTATTATCTACATTAAAAATAAAATTATACAACTGGATAGCTAAAAGATCAAAAAACGAATTACAATAAACGAGATCAGTGGAAAATCGCGCGCGGCGGAAAGGGAAGTGCGGGAATTTTGAGGTTATTTTACGACGTAAATACATGAATAAAATATTTAATTTAATTAAAATAACCTGTAATATAAACGTATTCACGTACAACACGCACCCGTGCCCATATCACAGCCATACCCAAATTGATTTAGGTGCTTTAAGTCTACTTCCCCAATTTTTGTATGCACTATACGGATCCACTGCAATTGTAATTTTTGTTAGCTCTCTCTCATACAACACTCATTTCTTTAACGATACTCAACCTAAAACACAAACCAAAAAATACTAACGGAAAGAATTCCCAACGTTTCCAACTTCCCAACGATATTCGTTATCAAACAAAGTTGAACTTAAATACCTGTACCTAAAGTCTCAAATAGACTACACTGTATCACCTCATGTGTTACTTGCCCGTAATGAAAAGAAAAAGCGTTCGTTTGTAGTCCTAAACGGTGCAATAAAATAGAAAAAGGCTGCATCGGTGTAACTTCTGCTGTAAATGCTAAGTAAAGTTACAAATAAACATTTCTGTTTTTAGGTGCCTTTACCCGAATAGTCCTGGTATCCGAATAGTTCACAAGATTTTTAGCTATTAGGTATACAATTTAGACTAGGCGCGCAAATCGGTCCAGAGGTTCCTAAGATTAGCGCGTTTAAACAAATTCTTCAGCTTTATATTATTACTAGACGATGCCTGCGGCTCCGCCCGCGGAAAAGTCGATAAACAAAATATTGATTTCGTCCCAAGGGAACCTATAATCGGGATGAAATGTATCCTATGTCCTATTCCTGGATGCAACCTATCTGTGTACCAAGTTTCAGCTTAATCCGTTCAACGGTTAGACCGTGAAGGAGGGACAAACATCCAAACATCCAAATATCCAAATATCCAAACATCTTTACAAACTTTCACATTTATAATATTAGTAGGATTATTATAGATTAATAATTATGTCTTGCTTCGGTGAAAGAAACATTGTGAAGAAACCTGCACATCTAAGGGTAGGTACTCCATAAAGTTCTTAAAGGGTAGCCACAAAATTCGTAAATATTATTATTATTCTGTGTAAACGAAAACTATCGTTATTTAATATTCGGACTTTTTAACAGAGACTTCTTAAAAACGGATATAATGTTAAAATATTTTTTTTAGAACAAATTTATCTTTCTATCGTTCTAATTGTGTTTGTATTTCCTTTTTTATTATTAAAAAGAGTATTCCAATGTGGCAGCAATCCAAACAGCAGTAAATTTTTCTTTGTTTTGTCTTGGAAATAAAACGAACTGAAACCCACAGAAAGAAAAACTGTCGTTTGCTGTTTAATTAACATTTTTAATGGACCATCTAAATTCACTTTGTTGCCACTTATTTCCCACCGCATTATAATTATATGAAAGATTGTAATGTAGTTCCTGCATTTTTTTACGTACCCGTTAGATATAAAATAAAGTATACTAAAACTATACATTTTAATGAAAAGCCACAGAGATATAATTTATTTTTTTAGCATTAAACTCATTATATGGTAAGTATATGAAAAATAAATTATATTATAATATTTCATTCAGTTACACTGTTGTAATGTGTTATTTTTTGACAGCCAGCAATATTTTTTGGCATATATTGTCGTTGTTCAGCGTACACTAAATTCAAATTCAAAATCATTTTTTCATGTAGATATCAATTTTATGCACGTTAATTTTTTTTAATTTTAAACATGCCGGCACTTAAAATCTCCGACGACAAAACCATTGCTGTATAAAAAAAAACAAAAATATTTTGTTTTTATTATTTAGGTTTTTATTGAATACTGTTTAGCAACACTGCTAACACAGAATGTTTTCTTTTTCGCTTGTCGGGCGAGATCAAAACGATCATTGATCACCTTCGACGGTAAAACAAACAACTTGAACGTAGTTTCCTGATGGTAATCTAACACGGACGTCGTAGATAGCTCCCGTGACGTAATCGGTGAAAGAAAATGGCGTGTTTCGAATCAGCTTGTAAACAATCTGTCTAGATTTACAGGAAATATAGGTTTTAGGAACTCACACTATGTTTTAGACTATAAATGTTCCACTTTTTTTATATAATATTACAACTGGGCAGACGTTGTTTTGCAAGATATTACAACTGGCAGTTCGGTTGATCCACAAGTTATCCATATCAGGTACTCCCAACATTCTATATTGTTGATAATCACTACAACAACATGATTTATCGGGTCCAATTGCGATCCTAACCCATACTTAGTCCTTCGTAAATACACCATAAAATATTTATTTCAAACGGTACAGCTATATAGTTCATTATTAAACATAGAACGCTATGACGATACAAAAACATTAGAGATATAGTCATAAAAGGTTATAAAAACTTTTTTATGACTTAGGATATACTAGAAACAATGAAAAACATATATAACTCTAATAATCGGACAAACGGGACTGTACGTGTCGGCTAAAACACTCAAAGCTGTTGATAACTTTTGTTACACAAGCTGACGTGTTCAAACATTAGTCATTATGAGAAGTAAACGTTAATTACCAAAGTCATTTAGCAAATTACACATTGTATATTCGTATGTCCTTTTAAATTTTTACAATTCCGATAAAGTTATTTGAATATGTCTTAAGGAAAATTTAAATTGCTCGTAGGTTTGTATATCCCAAAAATTATTGCATTTTTTTTATTTATAACAACCTTAATTGTTAATGTTTTGACTTGTTCATGGGATATAGCGGATGTTACTACTACAATATCGTTTACTAATGTCATAAAAATACTATTTTTTATAATGAGTCCCTTCAAATCTTTAAATACTAAACAGTACGATTTTTCTCAACAATATTTTGTTTCTCATAAATTCATCCTTCACGCAGGACTTCCGTCTCTACCGATTCCGGGAAAAATCAGAATTTCCATAGCAGTTTCATAAAAGGCCCCGGAAGCCAGCAGTTATCAAATCAACGTGGAATAAACTCCAGAATAATAATGAAGAAGAGTGCGGTTTCTACATAAATTACTATAAATTATGCCGGATAAGTTTTTTTCTTATTTCCGGACGATAATATTGGATGAAATAAAAGAAGGATTTCTCCGTAAGGACTATCTTTTATGGAGTGGAATCAAAGTAGTTTTTATGAGATAGTAACAAGATTTTAATAATGTATTATACTCCACAGAAAGATTGTATTTAAAATGTCAGATATATGCGTCTCTTTTGAACTAAAATTTTATATAATTTTTAAGAGAGACGTAAGCATGAATCAGTTACGCATTTTAGTTCCAATCTTAATTACTTAATAGGCGTGTAAAAAACATTAAGTAATGACGTCACGCTTATAAAACGATTGATAAGAAATTTAAGCCTGAATTACGTTGATAACGATAAAATTCATAAAGTTACACTTCCGTAAGTAAACATCCTCAAAATAGTCACAACATTCACCAGCATTCATATACTTAGAATAAACTGTAACTTATTTGAGTAGGGAACAAACTATTTCGTAGAATGACCCAAACCAGCCCATTTATAACATTGGCTTCAAGCCTTTCTTATAGGATACCTAATCACGGCCCTATTGTGCGAGAAACGCGTTCGGCCATACTTCATCACCATCTCGCATATAGGCTGCCATTTGTCCCGCTACGGTAATATCGAAACGACGCATCCAGTTCCTTTTGACCCGTACTTTTACAAGAGGAAATTCACTTACATACTCTCAAACAAGGTCGAAATGAACTACGCAGGTCAAGTTAAATTTGCCAGGAAGTATTAGGAGCAAGCTTAAAAAGACATTCGAGTTGGAACCGACCCTATGAAATTATATTGGTCCCTTTTGTAAGTAAATTATGATCATTTTTCAGGGAAGTACACCAAGTGGGTTCTGTGGCGGGTTTTAAGCACATAAGTATTTAAATTAAGTAGAGTCGCCAGAAAAATTCATATGCCAGTAACCTACGATTTTAAATCTGACTATAACATTTAGAACCAACGGTTTAACTTACTCTCCGGAGTAACTGAAGTAGTCAAGATGTTTTTACTGCCAGCAGTAACCATATAACACAGTTACAGTAATAGATATTATGGTCTATCGCGACTTTAGAAAGTTTTATTGTAACGATGTAATATATTTTTTTATTTTTTGCATGTTATTGGTATTGTAAATTTTGATGTTCGTTAAGTGACCTATTAGTTCCTAAGATAAAATAGATTGTTTGAATTTATTTATTTCCTGTCTGCGCCTACGTGTGTTATTTCAACGATCACTTAGACTGATAAATCCACTAGACTCTGAGCGCTTTAATCCAAGTGTAATGGCCCGAAAGATTCCTTTCTAACCACAAAACACTCCGCCAAAAAGTAAGTCTCCCTATATCAAAAATTCCAATTACCGTACCAACACAAAGAAGTCTTATTGAGTTTATACCATAATTCATCTTATTTCAGCTACATTGTAAACACCCTTGGGTTTCTACAATAACAAAGAAATAACAAGGAAACAGAAAAGAAAAATTAGTTGAGAATTCTGTAACTAATAAGAATTTGAATGGGGAAATATTTTCTTACCAACACATCATTTCAGAACGACTCTCAAAACACGGGGAGGCTTGCATGATGGTTTTTGTTTTAACTTACCGTCAATGAATATTCAAAATGTTTCACTGAATCATGGCCCGGCCTTCGAAATTTCCACGCTGTGATTGTTTACATGAACGACAGTAACACGACAAAAAGTCGCAAAGTCGTTACGTGTGAATAGGATCACTGCGATTGCAACTTCTTATCGTAGCTACGAGTATATCGCTTAAAAACAATTGGTTTTCCATAGTTGCGTATAACGACACCATCGTACATTCGCTGCGAATTTGACGAAACTGACAACGCGTTTTCATTCACATGACTCTCCGACCGTCGCAGCATAGTGCGACATTTTGTCGTAGCCAAATCGCAGACGTGAATACCACAATGCTATAAACTTCTACACAAACCGCATACGCGTACATTCCATTTCGTGCAACTTAGCGCCATGATATACCGAAATTATACTCCAAAATTTACTCTCGTAGGTATAACCTATATAGAAGGTGTTTCGTAATTTGCTGTTGAAAAGGTTTGCGTTCACGTTAAAGCCGGAAGGCTGTTTAGGCATCTTTAACGCCTTTACGTGACGTGAGTCATTATGTACGAGACGTAGACTTGGAAGGTTTTGAATAAAAAATTCTGGAGTCTAAATTTACCTTCATATTGCAAAGTTTGTCTTAATAGCATTTTCATTATGTTTTAATGAGGTACTGGTATTAGTTATTAAAATGCTTACTGAAAAAATGAAATATTTAAATAATGGTTTTTCTAACAAGCACTGGAAAAAGGAATCAACAAAAACCTTGTAGATGATTACACACAAAATTGTGTAATAATAACACAGACTACTTTCTATAAAGTCATATTCAGACGCTGGCGTCTCAGTTATTGCGAGAACAGCTATTTTAAACTTCACTCAACCCAAATTTCTTATAATTTTCTCGTGTAATGTAATTTGTGTATGCGTGGTACGATGGGGAATATGAAGATTATGCGTGCCACATTATATTAAGCTTGTTAAGGTGCTTACGACAAACGATAATCCCACGCAGACGAGGTACCGTGCACGTCTCCTTAATAGAGTCGTTTATATGTATTACTAATATCACGCTATGTACTGTTAGGTGTCAGCTTTGAATAAGGAAAGGCGATATTCACGCGATGACTTGCTCGTTACACGCGAACGAGTTTAGGGGTGACCAAGTTACCGATTTCTGGGCTATGTACCACTGGATTTTCGACAGGAAGCTCTGTAATTTTTAACGTACAATGCTGTTTTTTTTAGTATTGAAAAGGTTGATTGTTAAGCCACGCGCCAATGGTTAACGAAGTTGTATTTGAAAGTGGAAATGATCGAGGATAATCGAATACACATGAGTAGGGAATGAAGGAGTTTTACTGGGATAAGCTGGCAGCTTGTCAGACAATATTGTTTAGGGGCGCCTACGAGAACTTTTGTAACTCTGCTTAACACGATAATAAATAATACGAGCGACCGCCTTCCGCGCAAATTAAATTGTGACGTTTCACTTACTTCCATTTTTGATGACGCCTTTCTGTAAAGGGTTTTACGGCGTAATATTCTTGATAAGCATCAAAATAAATTTTATACAGGACGCGAAATAAAAGTTTTAATAAAATGTCCTTAAATAAGGTCACAAACCTTTATATTTTGTTAAAGTAAATAACGTAAAACTGGTATGTCGTTCATCCTTTGATCTCAACATTAATTCTGTCTTAATTGTAAAAACTCTTACTCATGGATGCCTACACGTAAAAGATATTTCTAAAAATATTATTATTAAGTATGTTTTTTAGAGAAATACATCTCATAACAATGATATTTAAAATCCTTACCGTACCGTATGCAGTAATCTAATGAATACCAAAAAAAATTTGCTTCGTACTGATAGAATCGAGCCGCTAACCATGAGAAAAAAATATCGATGATGGGGATAGGCCGTTATAAATAAATTTTATATCTTTTTTACTCTTACGATGTTAGAAAAAGTCAGGTATATATCGATTTGTAAACAATATTAATATCTCCTGATAACGCTACGAGGTACGTAGTCGGGTCTACATATTTCGTAGCACTATGCATATGCTACGGTGATCGTAGCACTGTTGAATTTTGTTTGATTTTTTTGATAACTTGTTTTACGTTTGGCCAAATTATTCGTTAACCAAATTTTTGTTTGTAAATTCAGACAACGTTTAACAGAGGACAACTATATTTAGAATAAAACATGATATTTTCCTAAATAAGCGTATAATTCAAGCCAGTTAAGAAACGTGGACATTTATCATTCCAGTTTAGGGCTACGAAATAAATCTCTTTAGCTGAAAGCCGAGAACTTTTTTAACTAGGCAGTTTATAGCAACAAGTACTTTGAATCGCTGAATATAAAGCCAGCTAAAGAGGTTCCTTTAATTATTCAGACACTTTCTAATTATAATTAAGTCTGATAGCGATCTCTTTTGAACAACTAAGTTCTTTTTAGAGTTCCGTATCTAAATAGATAAAACCTTAGTGTAAGACTCCGATGTCCGTCCGTCTGTCTGTCTGTTAGTCTATTTGTCCCTTTTTCCGTCTGCCTGTCACCTGACTGTATCTCATTGACTTTGTTAGTTATAAAGTGGTTATTTTCACACATAAGATATTAATTTTGCCGCTATAACAAAAATACTAAAAAGCAATAAATATTTAAGAGCTTTCCCATACAACAAACGTGATTTTTTTGCGGAATAATGGTTAATTCGTTTCCTTTCCTTCTCTTAGTTCATGAGTATGTCATGTCAACACTTTTAGAAACATAGTTTATAATACGGTTTAATTGTTATTAAATGTTTTTACTAGTTTTAGTATAATTCTAAGATATAACATTATATTTATTATCTAAACTACTTTAGAAGCTACACTAATGATCTCTTATATCTCTGATTAGGAAGCAATTTGTGAAAATTAATTGCATACCCCTCTTAGACAATCAGAATTCAACCTTATTTACAGAATAATAACGTTGATTTCCATTAATTATCTAAACCATATTCAATCGATCGCACTCTAATTAAATGCAAATATGTCGGATTACGTTGTAATGCTTTGCGAATAACAGCCTTATTCTGACTATAATAAGATCTAATGCGGATATAACAAGGATAAGAAGTACTATCAAAGCGTGTTTGACCCATTTAAAACTCAGGCATTTAGAGTTATTTTAAACAAAAAAATTAATAATGTGTTTTCCTCAAATCCCAAAAGGGTACTTTTATATGAGCTTCCGTGTAACTGTCATGTTAAAGAGTTTTATTTTTAATAAACATTTCATTTGAAGGACCTAGATACTTTGTTTTTCTTTCGTAGTGAAAATGTAAACATATGGTATGTTATTGTGCCCAACATTAATAATAAATAAATATACCTAGACATTCATAGCCCACACTAGAAATCTCCGTGTCGTAGGTGCCATGGACAACAAATAGGTATCGGTATAACTGACTGGTAATGACTGAAGGACTGTGGTAATCGAACCCAGAACCCATTAAATAGCGGATTAACATGGCAACCATTACGCCATACGCCATCGTCCTTAATTACATGAATAATCAATATTGAACATGAATAACTGATTTACATTTATATTTTGCTATGCATTTAATTTTTAGCTATGACAAGCTTACATCGCGGGGGCAACAACGACAGAGGAAGCTACAAGGCGCCTATTTTTAGCAATAATTCGAATTCGGTATGTCATAATTCGAAAGCTAGCATTGTCGTTCTTAATTATGTCACCTACGTACATTACTATCCGTGCATCCATACCGCAGTTATTTTTTGTGGAGCAACAAAATGCAACACGGTAACATTAAGTAACTTATGTTGCTCCTTGTTACTATTTGTTGATTGTTATTTACGCGTCCATACCGCCACCAACATAAATTAGCAAAATATAACAGAGAATAACTTTCGACACTAATCGAGTAGTACTATATTTGTTGGTCGTTGTTGAGGTAACATTATCTAACAATGTTATCGATTGTAGAGCAACGTTGCTTAACTTATACTAACACGGCAACACACATTAACAATAAATAAATTTTGCTGTCGGATGTTGCTGAGTAACACTTGGAAACGTTGCTCCACAAAAAATAACTGCGGTGTGGATGCACGGTACTACACCAGCAAACATGCAAGCTCGGTGAACGTTTTTAAAAGTACCTACGCTTGACACTTTGATATCCCGTATGTTTCAGTCACGAACGTGAGTTGCAGCACGAGGCGTGTTTAATAAAGGAGCCATAACGCCCCACGAGCATGATGACCGTCCACTATCGCCATTCAAGCGATTTCATTAAAGACAATGATGGGATATTCGCGGTAATGACCAACGCTTTAAAGTTTATTGTCGCTTGCTACGATTTATGGACGGTTTCTAGTCCTTTAATACAAGTCTTAATAGAACAGAATGACTTAGTAAGATCATCAGTGCTTTAAATTTCAGATGGAGTTTGATGTCTGTGATGTTCAGTTAATAACTGTTTTTATGTACGGGTAGAAATGCCTTACGAATCATCTTTGTTTACAAAATCTATCGTACATTTTATTTGTCACTGAATTTTACAGTTGGAACAATTTTAATAAACATTTTGTGGTGTATTTCCGAGTATGATTGGTATGGTATTGTTTGATACCGAGTATGGTTGGTATGATATTGTTTAAGTCAATAATGGACGTGGCAGATGGCGCTGCTCTCGAAGTACTTGCTTCAAGAGACGACCCGAGATATTAGTTATTGAAAAGTAGTGATAATAAATTTTGACTTAAAAATGAGCATTTAGGTACTAAATGTACACAAAATATTGGCTAGTCTTTAAAATCACTTTGTGTACAATAAAAAAGTATATTTTTTTATATATTTAAGATGAGGTTAGTAAGTTCATCTTCATAAACATTACTACACTAAGGTTAATTGTTGCAACCATCAGCTTTATAAGCAGTAAAATTTGTAGCGTAATGATTATGGCGGCAATCGCCGTTATAGAGGTCTCAAGACGTTCTATATAGATAATGGTAAGCCTATTCCTCAGTATCATGTTCTTGTGGTAAGAGAGTAAATGGTAATAACAAAGAAAACTATGTGAACTTAAAGGATGTACGGGTTAACGTGCCCTAAGAACCACAGAAGGTAGTCGAAACATGTTTGTTGTATTTTATGTTTATTTTATTAAGTCACTTATTCATTTATACACCTCTGCAACTTTTACCTTCGTCGATCACTTAGGATCGATCAAAAACGCCGGACTATGTGTGCGTTAATCGCATAGGGTATTTAACTTCCATTGAAAATGGACTGTATCCGATCCAGTCAAGTTGATAACTAGAAGTAATACCACCAATCTTAACATCCAAATCGAACCAGAAGCGAAGGGTTGTACAAACTTTGCAGGGAAGCAATCGGTCCAAATTTGTATTACAAACGTCATAATGGCGTATTGAAAGGCTGATAGATGGATGGAATGGCGCGGTGCTCAATACCGAACTGGTCCGTGTCATTTTGACAGCCACGTTATCCGCGGGAAGACATTGGAATGTCAATATTGATAGTTTTTTTTACACCTACCATCATGGCATAAAGATTGAAGAATGAGCAATTGGAGCTATTGCCTATTTGGATACTGTAAGTTGGTTAGTAGGTCCTGTTAGTAATAGGTGTTAATTCAAATTCAAAATCATTTATTCACGGTATAACTTATGCACTTAATTTTTAATCTACCCCGTTTCGTAAAGGTGCTTTAGTATGGAAGAGAAGAAAGAAGAAAGTAACTTAAAAAAATGAGAATATTAGTAATTATTAATTCGTTAGTAAAGGAGTTAAGGGACCGCAGAAATAAAAAAAATATTAGTAGTCCATTTACTTTTAATACTCGTTAGTATTTGTCCACTAAAAGTTGGTCAAACGATGCTCTATTCCTCCTCAGTTATGAAAAGAAACGCATGCTTTAGAAGGCCCATTCAGAGTTAAGGGCGGTCTAATAACAATAGTGTGTCACTTAGTTTAAGATTTGTGAACAAACCCCTACATTCCTTCTCAGTAACGTAGGCTCAAGACGTGGTACCGCCAGTATAGATGATAATAATATGTCATCGTGTAATATTCATGTCATATCGCGGAGAAGCAGATGCGACGTGGGACGTGTTGTGCCGTTGTAATTTAAAATAATAGTTAATAATATATCATGGACAATTTCGCTGGGGCTTAGTGGATAATCGTGGCCGGACAGGCCGGAATGTGAAGGGTTGGGAAGAATTAAGTAGTTACAGTTAAGCCGATTATGAAGGATGAAGATAGAAATTGAAGGATACCTTCTGAATGGGCTGTTACAACGATATTGCGGATGTCACTATCGAGACGTATAAAAAAAGTTTTTTTTTTGTTGCGTTTTTGTTTCCAAATAGATACTTATCTACATATATCAATACGTAAAGCCCCAATTGATCATATTATTAATGATAGATGAATATTTTTAAACAACGTGATAGATTGTTTAATTACAAAAGAAAAATAATGAATTTTTTTGGCTCTTGACAAATAAGGGTTTTGAAGTTTAATGTCTACAGATTTAAAAATCTTTTTAAGCCAACACTTACACAAGATACCGGTACTTACAAATCCCGCATTATAATTTATAACAAAAATAAATGCGAGACTTTTAAGCTCTTAACTAAAATTGAGCTCTTAACAAGTCGGGTGTTAAATAATAACTGATCTTAAAGGTTAGTGGCCAGTGTGAAGATTCCCTATGGGCGAGTTGACATCCAACGTTACTTCGCATCTTAGGAGCCAGTTTACTAACGAACTTATTTCGCCAGCAAATTTCTCTACTTAGCTCATCTAACTCCAGTTTCAAAATGGACTTAGCGGAGGTTATGGAAAATTAGTTTGGAGACGTTGACTGTCATACATTACGTTACGTTGTAATTAAATCACGTGCTTACTTAAACTCAAATGGGAATTCAATAGTAATTTGTCGTTAATTTGTTGCCAACGCTTGTTAGAAGTTTGAAACAGTTACTAATTTCGACGTATAAAATCAAAGTTCCATAACCGTGTATACCGCCTATAAACGTTATATGAAATGATTAAATTTAATTTATTTTCATCAGCTTCGCTTTTCAAAATTATGTGGTGTAATTTCCACACGGGAAGAGAAGTATAAAATTTGAATTAGGAAGATATTGTTGCCGCGTATTGTTTGTCATTTTTGAATTAGGAAAAAAAAACACGAATTTCAAAAAATTTTAAATTTAATGCTATACTCACATTAACCGGCTGCGTCAATACGCTAAGTGCAGATGTAGCCGTAACATTATAGTAACATTATTGACACAAGAATTTAATCGTACGGCTACTATTATTTATTGAAGCAGAACTCTCCATTTCTCAACAGATGGCCCTAAATAGTAGATAAAAAATAAAAAGCCCTAAAACACCATATTGTGAGCAAAAAGGATCAGATATGCGAGGCTTCACTTCTTGCTTCAAGATGTTCCTAGTGCCTTTGAGAATAGTTTTTTATACTTCAATAAGCTTTCCCTTGGGATTGGAAAAAGATGGATTTATATCGCACGTCCACTATTCTTACAATTTATTGTAATCATATTTGTTCAGTGTCTTGGAGAACTTCACACGTGACGGGGTATTGGAAATAATATAATGCAAAAATAGACATAGAAGCCATTTAAATAAGCTAAAATTTTGTGATTGTAGAACATAAATTATTGACATACAACGCCCCCCACCCACCCTCCTCCTTCTGTGATTGTCACAATCAACTCACTAGAATATGAGATTTTTTTATGTTGCAAATCATGTAGTATGTAAACGAATGCCTTCCTTAGCATAATAAACAAATAAGAGTATTTCGCTAATAGTTCAATACTACACAACAGCGACAACAATAGCAGCAGAGGCTTTTAAGAATGAAAATATGGTATAATGATAACGTAGTCCATGACATTTTCATACAAATAAACTTCCTGTGTGTCGTGGAGTTCTAATAAAGAACCGACCATCATTACAGGTTCCTACGTATTAAAATAAATCATGTCTTCACCATAAACGTAAACGGAACTGTATCCGTAGGTGCTTATTTGCATTCAATATGCAAATGTAATTATTTATTCCAAACATTTGCATTAAGTTAATACGGACATTGGTTCCGGTTCATTATTTCCGCATACAAAAGCATGTAAGTATATTTTTTGTAAATGTGACTTTTCTGTTCCAGGTTAAAACGCTAATGAAATTTAAAAATTACGACAGACAATGCCATAAAATAAGTAAAACTTAAAAATTTTATTAAAATAAATAAATAACTGATTTCATAAAAACAAATTACAACTATTCATAGTCTTGATTATGATAATATTTTATGTAGCACGTATAGTTACTGGTGGGTTACGTATAAATAGTAACACACACTCACGGCGTTTGCACGCCTATCCTCCAGAAAGACCGAACCCTTATGTGAGAGGGAATCTTCAACTAGGAAAATCAAACTCACTTACCTTGCCAACGACGAATTACTCCTCCAGTCGACTGGCAGGACTCGTGAGGATTCCAATGATGAGTTAAGAAGGTAACTTTATCTTTGAATCACTTTATATAGTTATATTATTGAAACCACAAAAAAATGACACACCAATTTTCCAAATCTTCTGGACAACTCTGTCAGTGAGTTGTCAAGACCTAATCAAAGATTCTTATAATTTTGAAATTAGATCATTATATTTTTATGGTGCGTTGCCAGTTACGATGAAATTCTAAAACTGACTGACAATAAATAAAAAAATAATAATAATAGTGGTCACTTCTAAAATGGAACAATAGGTATTACCTACCGTGTCAACGAAATTCCAATTCGGTTTTTAAAATTTCGAATTAACTTACCACTATAATGTTTTTTTAACAAGGTTTATGGCTTAGATGCGAGTCCTTTAAGCCAAAAACAACTTTAAAACTCCCTATGTCACAGGTCAGCATCAAATTGATTGGTATTTTGCACAGAGTAGCGTATCGCGTCTCGCGTCGCCTTCAGTTACGGTTTCAATTCATCGAGTGCCAAGTTCGGGAAGTCCTTTATAAGTGTAGGTAGGTACCTTTCAATATCAGAATTTCTCTCACGACTGTCGAACGCGACTTTACCCAAGAGTTTATCCATAGATTAATAAGAGTTGGTCCAGTTAGTTACGTGTTACTTTTACAAGAGTTCTTAACAATCATTTTCTGATATTGATTTGGTACGATGAACTTTTGTCTTGAACTAATATTTTGGCGATAAAACGGACTCGAGGGTGAGAGAAGTCCAAGTCTATTGGCTTGTGCTGCCCTCTTTGAATCAATTAAATAACAAAACAATACCAAGTTATTTTTCTTTTGGGTATCACTTCAAAAATTATGACGACAACTGACCATAATACCTTTTTCAAATCTTTTGACTGATTTATAGATAGCACTTGTTTACCTTTTATTACCACCATTTTAAGAATCATACAAGCACATATAGTAGGTAACTATGAATTTGAGATTAGGCATAGATAAACTTCAGTTTTGATTATTGGTCCCTTTCCTATTAGGTATCTAAGATAGAAAACCTAAACCGTCAGCCCATTTATAGCCTGTTTATATAAACAGAAACCTGCGTAGATACTCAAAAGCACCATGTAACAATGTTAGGTTTGAGAAATGAGCAGAATGAACGGTAATAATATTTTAACCGTGTACAGCTGTTTCGTACGGTGGCCGCGTACTGGGCATTAGTCGTCAAAACACCACATGGCAACCGACGTGACGGGATTCAACATTCAATTTTATTTTAAACATGTTTTCGGACAAAAAATAAGTAATTGTTTTGGTTTAGGCTATTTACCTTAATACGACAGAGTAAAGTTTTTCGATTGTATGTATGTATGTCCGAATTCTTTTGCTTGGTCTACAATCTAGACGGTTTGACAAATTTTAACATAACTATGAGATGTCACTAAATAAGAAATAAAAATGTTAAATAAATTCGTCTCCAATAAGTGACATTATGTTCACTTAACATACTCGTAATATGACATATAATATGTGACATTATGTAGCACAATTATGTAACATAATTAAAATAATATACTTACTTATATTTTAAAATACGCTCCCAATTTACAGTAGTCGATTATTTTGTTTTTCTGCTAATAATTACTTGTTAAATCAACAACCTAATTGCACCCGTGCAAAACTGGGACAGATCGCTAATATTCCAAAAAAAAACGAATTACACCAATACTGTTACGATGTCAATAGTTCTGTTTGGGTTGACCTGTCACGTGGCAACAATAAAAAGTTAAACCTGAAAGCGATCGCAATAATATTTGACGAGGAAAATTTGTTTTTCATTTTAACATGAAATGATAGATGCAAATAGTTGTTTGTCTTTACTAATCAATTTTATTGTCGAAATGAAATATAAAGCCGTTATCGCTAAATACAAATGCAAAAGTAACTGCCTGTTATCTTTTCTGACCGGTAGAAACCTAGAGCTATTTTGATGCGGTATGGAGATGGTTTCAAACCTCAGGGAAAATATAGGGACATTTTTTTATGATAGTGTAGTTAAGAAATTACGATTGAATTGTATGTAACGCCTAAATAAATGAATAGCAAGGATTTTTCGCGGCGAAGCGAGAAAGGGTAGCTATTACCTACATGACTATACAGAATACAGTATCTTATTCAAACCGGAACCAATTTGAATAGACGAGAAAACAGATAAGAATTTCGTTCGAATTCCTTACTATCGGGGACGTTGGGGTAAGAACACGAGCCACATGTCAGCATAATCTATGATGGGGACGTTTAGGGTTCGTACCGGTGTAAATCTTACCCCAATCTGTAAAGTCTCGGAGACAGTTAACGCATTCAGTTTAGCGATAAAAAACTTTGGCTTTCAATTGATTAACTTGGAGCTTTTTAATATTTGACCCCAATCGAACCCCAGAGGATTAGCTAATTAAATTGGCTTCTCCATATAATTTTAGTCATATCAGATTGAAGTTTCCAAGTGACAGCATTTTGTTTATTGATTGAAGTTTTTGTTGCTCAAAGAAACCGAAATAACGCACGTTCTAACCCAATTGGTCTCGGTAACATCTTTTATATCTCCAGTTATATTATGTATACGCTTTATTCAAGATACAAACTAAAACTCTGTCATGCTAGGTACAACTAAACCAAACACTAATCAATAGTTTGTAACTAATTGCTGAGCTCAAATTTTGCTCCTCAAAGTTCTCATAAGATTCGGTAACAAGAAATTAGACGCTGGCTGACTGTTGCCACGAAAACTATGAGCATCGAGCAAATAGGTGATGAAAAACTTCGCAAAGGGATGTAAATAAAAAAAAAATTAGGGACGGCATGCTTCCTTAGTGCTGGAAGGTAAAATGTTTCATTAGGAATATATTTAAGTAGGTAATACACGAAAGGTACAATTTACGCCCTCTTTCTAAGAATAATGCATTTCGTTCAAAATAATAATATGTTCCTGCTGCTCTCTGTGTGTGTGCGTGTATGTACGTGTGTGTTCACTGTCCGTGTAAAGCTATGAATACAGATACATTCATTGCTCTGTGATGAAAACCACAAGCCCAACAGCAAATATCTATCAAAACGACATGCTGTCATTGTCTGATCGTTCAAATGAAGTATCAGCCAATAATACACAAAAAAATAATTCGATAATCTTTACAATTAATCCTTACTTTATTTACTAAGAAATATTTCTTATATATAAGATATTATATGACTGTGATTGAGTATGATTCTTATATGACGCGTTTCAGCTCTTATATACATATAACGAACGAATAAACGAAAAAGGCTTTCTAATACATAAATCATTTACGCTTAATTAAGTTCCCAATACTCGATGATACTTCCAAAGGCGACACGGTATAAAAGCAAAAATAAAAGAGATTACCGCAAAATATTACGTATCATATTTGAAGAGGAAAAACTCGACGGTGGGGTCTCAATTTATAAAAACAAAGCTACGATCCATCATTGTGGCGGCTTTCTTTGAAGAAAATGGGACTTCAAGTTTTTGCACCGCCGTCTGAGCGGTTCCGCAGATAAATTAAACAGCAATTTTTCAACAAGATAGGGTTTTAGATCGCTGGTGTTATGATAATCTACGTAATTTAAATTTCAATAAAGTTGGCGTACTTCCCTAAATAATCTTGGCTTGGTTTGGCTCTCGGTTCGATTGAGTTCTTGATTTGTTTTAACTTTCGAAGTAGGATAGGAGTGTTATAAAATCAAAGTCAGAGTTAAAGTCGGATTATGTATTTCGGCTTACAAAATAACGACTTATAAAAGTCACTTAATGAAAGGCAGAATTTTATCTAAATTACAATTCATTAAAACATAAACTTGAGGACCTGCGCTGTGGTCGTAATCCGACCATAAATCATTATATCAAACGATAGATTAATAGTCGTACTATATACCTACATACCTAGCTGGAATATATCGATGTCAACGGAAACTGTCTACTAACGGCACCTTCCGTCCAATTATGTATTCCTTCATTTTTCCTCCTTTCAATTTGTTTTAAGAACTTCCCTACGCTATTCAAAGAAATAAAAAAGTTATACATTTCTAAGTCCCCTGGTTCATTCTATGCGTTATCTGTGAATCAAAACAGGTATTTTTCTACTTTAAAACCAGTTAATTAAGAGCTATTTTTCATAGCAATTTTTTGCTTTATTCGGATCTAAGGTAATCTGTATCCTCGTGTAGGAAAAATTTTCGGATCACACCGCTAGTTCGACGAAAGAGTAATGGTTTCGGTGCAGTTAGTGTCACGACCAGATTTCCAGTTGTAAGTAAAATGTATTCAACGAACGCTACTTACGAGAGATTTTCTCCCAGATACTGAGTCTTATTCCTTCAAAAATGAACTGTGAACTTTTAAAACTTTTCAGTTGCATTGAAGATAGAGTTTACTTCTGAAAAAATTGGGTATAGCTGTGTCATGGACACGACGTTTTTTTATGTCGTAAAATAACCTCAAAATGGCGGCGCATTCCCCTCCACTGCGCGTGAATTATTTACTGTTCTTGCTTAATGTCGTAATTAATTATTTATCATCTACTTATATTTTAACTCTGAGTGATTCGTGAGTTGATACTGAACACATTTTAATATCTAATACGGCTTTACTCACGTTAAAGGTCGGAGTTTGCCCGACTAGTTTCGGACCGTTCCGAGGTCCTTCAACAGGAGCAACGCACGTCACTCGCCGCCGAGTTTTAACGTGAGTAAAGCCGTAATAGATATTAAAATCTACTAATATTCTTATTCACTCCTATCACTAATAGGACCTACTAACTACAGAACAACGAATAATTACCTACTAACCGACTAACAGTACCACTGTATTCCTACTTGAGATTCTGCACTACCTACTGCTGAACTAATGCAAACTTCTATGCTATTCTCATTATCATAGAAAAAAGGATGTGACAAATTATCATCAGTTGACTCGTCAGCTTGTCCATTTTTCCTCTAAAATACAGGTATTTACGTGGATATGAATATGAGCAAATAAACATACAATACATAATTTATTTACATTGCAAAGATATGATTTACTCTCCCAGCGAAATTCAATTTTGTTTCATGATTTTCTAGATGTATACGTAAACTCTTCGCTTTGATGAAATGCTCATGAAAGGTTTATTAGATTCCCATGAGATTTGAACGTAAACGGAGTATTCCGCCAGACCACATGTAAAACTATCCACAATAATGTAATTCAATTCAACATAGTAGGTGGAGCATATTGATAGATCCTTTGAGCAACGGCGAAGCATGTATTATACTCCTGAATACCCTATTGTCTGAGAGTATTCTGTTCACAGTAGTGTAATATACGATTCCTCTCAGTGAATGCAAATCCTTTAAACTCGTACAGTTTCGGACAATGATTGTGAATAAAAATATTTTATTAGCCAACAAACCATGCTTCGACATAAAAAGATATTCGTTCATCTTTTAATAACATGAGTCACTCACCCAGATCGAAAACTGAAGTTTAAATTCATCATTTGAATTTCTGCTTCCCTGGAAATCGAACCCATCCAATCCGCCATATAAGACGTCGACTCCTTAAGAAGTTTGTGAATAAATAAATAATTCTAATTCAATGCCAAACAATGGTGTGAACTTGAGGTTCATTTACACTTTAGTTAAGTATTACAAAGAACTTATTTTCGTAAAGAAAGGGCTTAAGTATCTGTTGCTCAGGACTGGATTTATGAGGCGATGGCATTTAGAGTTATATCCTTCTGGGGACAGAGAACTGGGTGGCAAGTGGCAATCTTCATAAAAATATATGCGAAACAATGAAAATGACAAAATACCGCTTCCAGGAGTAATAAGGAAAAATGATGGGCGAAATATCATGTGATGCCTACATGAATATAAACATGTGTATGATTTTAAATAGAAGTATAGATGAATAGTTGATATTATGACATCTTATTATTTTTTAAACAGGGGCAGCCTTAGACAATACAACTATAATCATGAATATAAAAAACACGATGGTAAAAATTTGGGTAAAACACACATAAATCGGTCACCCATCCAGTTTCTGACCGCGCCTGCAGGTGCTTAACTTCATCGACTACTAATAATCAATTGCACCTACCGGGTTATTCACGGACCAAGCCGGACGGACGTACAAACAGACGAGGAACTTTGCGAATATTTTGGCGTACCAGTCTTACTACAAAACCTTAAAAGTATATTTATTTTATTTTATAGTACAATTGGTTACTTCAAAGCGCAGTGAAACGTTTTGGTTTTTCCGGTCAGGAGTTCGTGAAAATGTTGCCCGAGACAGGACAATTTTGGTCATGGCCGAGCTAATTAGAGAGAATATTACAGACAACTCACGATCTCATGTTTCAGACACTAACCCAAAAGGACTAAGGAACCTTGTACCCATTTGACAATCCCATTTAAATGCTCTATTTTCCGAGTAACTCAAGCCGACACTACTTCGTCGCCTGACAACCATTACTCATTGTTTTCTAAATGTTTCGTTGTGTTGTAATTAAATTAATTAATTTATTTATTAATTTCATTCTATTTAACAGCCTTATTACCCTAAATACTACGTTGAGTATTCTCTACAGAATATTATCACGATATTGTAGTGTTATTATGTTGCCTTATGTACTAAACCCGCACTCGTTTCGCTTCGAGAAACGTAACCCTTGGCTACAGCAATCCGCACTGGAGCTACGCGATAAAGTACGAGTATGTTCTAAGCCTCCTCAGTATAAAAAGATAATGTTAAATAATGAGCCATTAATGGGATAAAGCTACAAGTACAAAAGTGCTTCATTGCTGAAATATTTAAAGGTCGAAAGGTTAACAACCTCTTAAACTAATATCATCTACAAACCTCTTTACTTAAGTGATAGACGTCACTTAAGAAGTGAATATCACTTTACAAGACAATGACCACTCCGGCGTCTTTGTTTACCAACCAAAATACTAGGACATTAATAATATACATGTACGAGCATATACAAAGGATCTGTCGATCAAGTCGAAGGTTGAATAGATAGTACAGCGTCCATTAACTACGAGAGGTAATCAGAGAAGAGAGGGATTAGTAAAAGTATTTTTTTTCTACAATAAGTCATAAAATTAAAGGAAGATTTGGTAAGTACCTACATACCTACCTAACATTTTTTTTATTTATCTCAAAAAAAGAATCTTACGTGTAATTAGGGGATGACAGAGAGTTTTGAATTGAATCCAACCAGGAGATGACTAAAAAACGCCGCCGAACCATAAAAAATATTATAACCAACCTTGAATTTCTTACGAGTCCTCACCGCTTTTATTAAGATCCCTCGGGAGTCCTTTAAGGGTCGTCTGTAACGATGGTGTGTGCGGAAAATATTTGCGCCAAGTTTGGTTATGATTGACGCTAGTGGTCATTTTCGCGTGCCTCGTTAAAGGCTCGTAGGCCATTCCCTAGATACGTGTTACATTTGCGAAGTTTGTTGACCTTTATATCAGCTACTCGTAATTTACTACTTATAAATGACCAATTTAGATGCGAGCTCACAATAGGAAACAGTTTTTGAATATTCATCCATTAAAGGGGTAAACCGGAAAAATTATTAAAAATTTATATGATTACGAGCTGTTGCCCGCAGCTTTGCTTGCGGAAATTATAGTTTTGCGGTGATATTTACCCCCCCTAAGGGTTGCTTAAAAAAAATCGTTGAATAAGGTTCTTCATCCTTTTCAACCATACACCCAAACACGAATTTGAAAACTGCTAGCTTTAAAATTTGGTTAATTTTCATACAAACTTTCATCCCTTATTTCACCCCCTTATGGGTTAATTTCCAATTGTTTTTAAAATCCGCACTTCTTAGCTTAGTATCGAAAGCTTAAATACTAATTTGCAAACTGCTTGCTTTAATTTTTTTTTAATTTTCATACAAACTTTCATCCCCTATTTCCCCCCCTTAAAGTGGGAATTTCCAAAAATTCGTTCTTAGTGCTCCCCTACACTCTAGAAGAAACCTCTGTGCCAAGTTTCATGCTTCTAGGTCTATCCGTTTAGGCTGTAGCGTGTCTGTCAGTCAATCAACATTTTTATTAAGTATGATGATGAGAAAACTAATATTCGACCAAACTGTTTAGTTTAACTTAAAACTTTTAACAAATTACTTACATTTTCCTCTTAAAAGTTCAATAATCCCACGGATAAAATCCCGACAACCAGTAAATATAAAATAAATCCTTGTTTATTTTAATTTAATTTTAATTATAACAATTACCTAATGACATTATAACTATAATAACTCCGTACTGTTGCTTCGAACAAAACAAATGCGAATAGTCTCACTTAAGTAACTAAATACTTGTGTAGCTAAAGTATATATTAACATGATGTACCTAAATACTTAAACAGCTAAACAGCATTTTCGTCGTTTTTAACCCCCCATTGTTAGTAAAAAAGCAAAGAGCTATTAACAGGTTACAGCTAGCCGGGTAAACATCCCCAGGGGGCTAGATGGGCAAGAGGAACAAGTGATAATATAATCTCAATCCCCTGCTGTCACACTCTAGACTAGATCTCGTCGGTCTATTGCAATTTCGTGTTCGTATCATGTTTCAAACAAACTGTTACATATCATAGAGTATAGTAAATCACTGTTGAGACGTTTTTACACTTGTTTCAAAATGTAAGGAACCTTGTTTTCCAGACTACAAAGAAATTAAAATTTCAAGTTTAGAATCCCTGTAAATATAGAAATGCAAAAACGTCTCGAAAGTGATTTACCTAATATATGTATGTCTATACAACTAAATAAGATGAAGTGAATGATTGAAGTGTCTGTTTCTATTAAAATGGCCGTTTTTTAATAAATACATACTTATGTACACATACCAAAATAACATTTTCTTTTAATTTTTGTCTGTTTGATCCGGCTAATCTCTGAAACGGCTGAACCGATTTTGAGGGGACTTTCACTGGCGGATAGCTGATGTAGTACCGAGTAACTTAGGGTACTTTTTTGTTACCTTCGTTTCGGCATAGGTTTACGAAAGCGATGCGAGGGCGGGTCCACTAGTGCAAATATGTAAACATATAGATAGATATTGTAAACAAAATTATTTTTTGTTATAAATAAACAAATTGAAACAATGACTTATTGAACTACTAATAAATTACTAAGCCCGTTCGCTATTCTCATTACAGAAATCTAATATAGAATAAAACTACGGTATTAATTACCACTAACAACTGAGGTACGAGTACAATATCGTCATAATTCCAGCTTAATTACTTAATTCGCGCATATTTATTTATTTAACAGCTCTTTTCAATCATAATAGAATGGCGTCGACTTTTGACTCTTTTCAGTTGAGCGATGGCAATAGAGTGAAGCCTTCACGTCTCTGAATGGTAATTGGGTTAGGTTAGCACCGGCAATTTAAAAATGCACTTTTCAAGCAACTTGGATGACGAAGTACCTACCTAAAGCTGATGAATGAAAGCTTGCTTAACTTATAAAGGTTATGTAACAATATTGATTTTACTGATGACCCCGTAGTCTAGTTGATACTGACCCTAACTGCGAAGCGAGGGGTCCCGGGTTCGATTCCCGGCCGGGATTGTTTGGTCTCGGGCATGGGTGTTAGTGATGTGTTATTTGTGTTGTAGGTAGGTATATCCCGCGACACAGGGAATCCTACTGCGGCGGTATGAGTGTATTAGCGTTTATTTTTATTTTTTACTGAAGTGCAGATGATGTTTCATGATGTGCTCATGATGTTTTTATTAGCAACTAGGCCTGGCTTCGCACGGTTTGCATAGCATATTCTATGCTAATCTATATTTTTGCGTTATTGTGTAATTTTTACTACAAAAATGTTAAAGTTCTTACTAAACAACATTTTTTTCCACGGTAGGTAGGTAGGTACATTCCATACGTCACTGTAGTTTTTGCGATTTATAATTATTAACGATTAAAATTTAATAAAATCAAAGTCAAAGAATAATACTATATAATGACGTGTATATTTGTACATAACGCCCCTCTTGTTTAAAAAACGTTAAGCTAAGCAATATTCACCTGTACAGTTAAGTGACTTCGCTATCATAAATTTTATTTATGTTGAAGAACATTAATTATCTCTAAACTGTAATGCTAGTAAAGCCAGTGATTAATTGACTACATAAATTATCCGAGCAACATACTGAGGCGGAGTAATAACTCTCTTTCAGCCATCTAAAGTAAACGCAAACGACGCTACGGTGGAAATAAACATGGTCTTAAGTAAACAGCTTCATCGTGTAAGGAACGCGTGAAACGTTTCGCAAAGTGATTAAACATGGCTACTGATGAACTGAACACTAGCGACGAAGTACCTAGTAATGTTCTCCGCAACTGCTTGATTTCTAGTGCATAGGTTGTAGGGCTGCCAGCTTAGGTCCCTAGGAGAGTTCTAACCCTATAAACGCTTTGGGAAGGTCTGCAGTATTTTCAAAAAGGGGCCTGAAAATCCAGACACTTTTTATGCCAGATTTTTTCCGATCTATTAAAAGATTAATAACAAATTATTGTGCATAGGGAACTGCGCACGAGATTGACGCAATTGTGTTATGAATTTCCGTGAAAAAAAAAAATCTTTATGAGTAGGGTATATGAAATATTTGTCTGGTGACGGTTTAAAGGTTTTTGCAGCCCTTATTCCGAGTTATGACTTATTACAGGTGTATATCGTAACTTCTAACCCGAGTAACTCACCGATAAAATGAATTCCTACTTACATCGAGTACCTAGATGAGTCGAGATGAGTCTAGGTAATTTTAGAAATTGCGCAATAACTTTGTACTCATATCAGGTTGTATATAGGATGAACTTTGAGCACAAGTTAACTAGGACATGAATTTACCTAGATTTAACAGTACCAATAATAATACTATTCAAATCAAATCAAAAATCATTTATTCAGTATCAAAGATACACTATGGACGATGTAAGTATCAAAGATACACTATGGACGTCAACTTTTTTGAATCTAGCCCCGTTTCGTAAAGGTAATTTAATCTGGAGGGGAAAAAGGTGAAAAACTATTATTACACTAGGATATCCTGTGTTGTAGACACCATCGAGAACACAAATTGCCTATGAATACCTACGCTTGATGGAAATATCAGATAAATATATTTTTATTCAATACTTACAATTACATAATAAACAAGTAACGTTAGTCCTAAAAAAGTAAAGTTCTTGTTGTTTTTCACAGTTGAATCAATTTCAAATTATTCCCGAGAAAACGAAACGCAATTTTTTACCGTAGCTACTTGCTACAAAGTTACCAATTCCACGAAACGAAAACGCTGTTTTTGATCGTAACTGTTACAAAATACCGAAACGTTACAATTTAATTATTTATTTTAGTATACAGATATTGCAAAGCGACATTTATCAACGAATCGATACACAATTGAAGATGAACGTTTATAACTTGCGGTTGTTGTAGTCGAGAGATTTATTTGGCAATCAAAATGTCAACCTATATTGGTCGTTCCAATCAGGAAGGAATATTCATCATCTTCTGATAGGTAACGTTGTTTTACTACATATTTTATCTCTTATACTTTGGTTGATCCCTGGATAGCCGCAAATTTCAATTTTATGTGTCTTTAGATTTAGGTACTAAACCCATACTTAATAACTTTCGCTATGCCGTTTCGATATTAAAATACTATTATTTCTGGTCCCTCTATAACAGCATTATCTACCGGGTCCAATTGTGGCCCTAAAATCACTAGGTGCCTCATAAATAGACCACAAAATGTTAATTTAAAGTAGTCCAGCAACTTCTGAGGTGATATACGACATATTTATACGTATAAAGCAGATAAACTGTTATGATTTTTTAACCTATGTCATTCAAAGTGAAAAAAAACACTTGCTTTATTTTATGTATTCCCTAGAGAAATTATAAGACGTTTTTTATGTTCGTCCGTCTGTCCTGTCTATAACCACATATACACAGAGCCTTAGAAATAGAAAGTTGGTACTTTCGCGGACATACAAATTTATTTACTTTACAGAGTACTTCAGTTGCAGAACGTTTGTGTACCTCCCATACGTAATTTGCGTCACATTACAAATGGCGAGAGATTTGTCTGAACGTAAGTACTTCACAATTACCCAAGAAATATGAACACCATTCCACATTCTGGTGGAAATGTTGCGGGTGTAGATGACATTTTTTCTTTACAAAGGCATTAAGTTAAAAAATTGACGACATTTCAGCGTAGGTAAATTTTAAACATTATTTTTTATGCAAATTACAAAACTCACCCAGTATTTTGAAGCGGCGATCGGTTAGTGGTTTTAACGTTGGTTTCCTGTACAGGAGTCCCTGAGTTCGAACCCAGCATGCACCTTTAATTTTCAAAAATTATTGTGTGCTAGAAACTAATTATTAGTTACTTAAGTGACGAAAAAAATATCATGAGGAAACCTGCATATCCCTGAGTTCTCCATAAAGTTCTTAATGTATAAGAAGTCTGCTAAGCCTTAACGAGCGTACCTATTGCCTCACAATCATTGTGACTCGAACCCAGCAGTGGGACAGTTGTGGCTTATGATGATAATGAACCAGCCTCTTAAATTTTCGTTTGGGATATCTCTATCTTTATGGATATCGGCATGTATTTTTTATATTAATAAATGAAGGGATCATCTTTGGACTTTAACTATAACCTCGTTTTTTTCGTCGTGATTTAAAATGTAAACAATCTTGGCACTACTTTTATTTATTTCATTAATTTAAGAAAATATTTAAAAGTATGTATACAGAAATTTATTTTGACATTTTATTATTGTTTATTCTTTAATTTTTTTTAATTTGTGTCTGTCTTATTTTTAAATCGATAATTACCTACAATAAAAAGACACTGTAGGTAAGTTTGTTAACTTTTTAAATCACGACGAAAAAAACGAGACCGTTATATATGCAAGCTTTTCATAAAACAACAAAGTAATAACGAATATTTTCCGGTAAACTCCAGTAAGAGCCAGATCGCATTAGATATTCCAGTATTTTCCAGTTAAAGCCAGACCACACCAGCTAACTACCAGATACGTAAGAATAATAGGTAGTTACTGTAGTCTACGTTATTGCTTTTGGCTCACCCCACGTCTACGTTTACTGTTTCCATTAGATTGGAATATTAAATTAGGAAGGTATATTTGCTTACCGCAGTACGTACCTAGTATTAAATGGAAATTCGTACTTGCTTGCGCATAGTTAATTAGCTATGTAGGTACTTGCGTACGCATACAGGTGACCCAAAAACTAGTGTCAAGAGGATCCCAGGAAACGAACATCACTAGCGCTAACCAAATCACCTCCATGTTTAGGTCCACAATTTTGCATTTTTTGTATTTTTTATTTAATTTTTTTTTTCGAAGAGATTATTGAACATAAATTAAAAAAAATACTAGATGTTAGCTTAATTTCTTTTTAATAAGGCAAAGAATATACCTTTTTTATTCAAACCCGTATGTGACACCATTAGGGCACAAAAAAAAATTGAGTCTCGTAGTTAACAAAAAAGTTAAATAATTTAAATGTTTAACGACAATTAAATAAAAAACTCACAATTTTTTTTCCAAAACTATTTATAATTCAAAAACTATTAAGCTTTGCATAATAGGTAGGGGGGGGGTGATTTAGATAGCCCTAGTGATGTTCTTTTCCCTGGGATCCCGCTTGACACCACATTTTGAGACGCCCTGTAAAGTGTTAATAAATTAATTATAAAATAAGGAATATTTTCTTAGTCGGCCTAATTTAATTTATTTTTTCAGTTGTTTTAGCAATCCTTTCAAAAGCTAGTAAATTAATTGTCCTGCAACCATTTATTTCAAACTTAATGTCTGCCGTCTTTTTAACAGCGAAGTAATAGCTTACAAGGCCGTAGTAATGTTAGCCTCTAACCTCCAAAAATACCCGATTTCTATATAAAAATTATAATAACTAAATTATAGAATAAATTAAATAACATTACACTGCTTATCTACATCTTTAAAAGCAACAAGACGACTTCAAAAAGCTTCTTACGAAGGTTCTCAGAACGCATTATAAAATTGCCTTCCAGAAAACCCACTTAAGTATAAAATTGAAAAATAGTCCTTAATAATTCTTCTTGAACGAAATAGTGTCTAGGATAATGAATTCCCTTATTAATATGGAACATCTGGAGCATGAAATGGCGATGTTAATAGCTAAAGATATTTCTTCCTATGTCTAAGAGTACGTCTTAATTTCTACGTTCTATGTAGTTAGTATAAAATTTTAGCGCAAAATTTTATCTTGAACAATATTGTATTCATAAAATACTAAAGATAATCCTAATATTTATCGCTAGAAGTATTTAAACAAGCTTGAACACGGTTTATAGTTTGTTATAGTTTAATAAAAGTACTTGTAGCGCGCAATGGTTACCAAGCCGGACTGCAGTCCAACGGGTTCTCGGTTCGATTTCCAGTGAGGCATTAAATTTTGGTTAGCTGAAAATACCAGTCACTTCTCCCACATACTAAATTTCTAATAATAGGTAGTTTTTTTTATCGAATTTAAAAATCCTATACGGTATGTACTCAAAAGGAATATTTAAGCGCCGAAAGATTCGTGAGTAATTTTAAAAAGCATTATAATTTTAGTACTGCGTGGATTACTGGATGGATGGATTACTCATATGGTTTGTTAGGAATAATATTTAAAGGAGTGTACCGGATATAAAGTACAGGGTAATCTAAATTTCCCTGTATATAGGTATAAGTATACAATATAATGTGTAGCTTTTTCAGTTGATCTGTCAGACAATCAATTGATGGTTATCGTAGTTAAATTATGTAATGGGGATATAGCTACTCAAATGCCATCGAAAGGCAACATTATGTAGGTACCTATACTATACCTACGTATACCTTCTTAGTCCTTTAAAGATTTTATTCTAAGGGCGTTGTCAATAAAAATACAAAACTATACATGCATGGTATTTTATTACACTGTACAATAAATATTGGGCTGTATACAAAATATAGAAGAATTCGAAAAGATATTGTCACCACTCTATCATACGAAACATGAGTGTAAAATCATTTCTAACATACCAATACTCAGTACGTAAACCTAACAGAGCAACCGCTCATCCGCTTAGGGAGCATTTTATTCTACAAATACGCAGATATTCTTAAAAACAAACATTAATTATTGATTTTTCGAGCAATACAAGAATTGGCACCCTCGGCGTAAAATATATCTATTCCGATGATGTGAAACACTCACTTTTGTACTTTAAAAATAAACTTATAAAATCCAAGATAAAACCAACAATAAATAGATAAAGAGTCGACCTAAATAATTGTCTAACTAAGCCTAACTGAAGGAATGTGTATAATTTCAAACAAACTAAAATTAAGACAGCAAAACGTAGGTACCTACTTTAAGGGCTTTACAATTTGTACAAGGAAAATCACAGACTAATAGATTTAGTAAGCTGCATCTTTGATAAGAATACGTATTAAAACATTCATTACTAGATGTAATAACAAATTGTCATTTAAGCAGGCAGACCCGCTTTATTTACTTGCATCGCTTCGCATTTTAAACGCACTACAGTATCAAATGACAACGCGAAAAAGTGAATCGCGGCAGGTAAAAAAGCGCGTTGGTCCGACCATTTATTTCTGATCTTAGGGTATAAAACTATGCGGATATCAGACACTACAACATCCGAATAAAACGAATGAGTGTTCCACAACATCAATACAAACGCAGCCTATCACAATCCCGACTTAGTCGCTAGTTTGAGACCCATGATCCAACCTCCATACCTCGCTACACCTAAACTAACTGAGGGCTATCATGTATTACGTAAGCAATACAATAAAACCCAACCCCCTCCCCCCCTTAAAGTAAAAAAATAGGTAAGAACTTTTGCATGAACTTGATGGTCAGCAACCAATGCCCAGACACTCCTATTGAAGATTATTTTGCATAAAAAGTAGCTACAAAGTTTGTTTAGTTTTTGCTGACAACGAAACATAGGGGAAGGATTAATAATTACTGATATATTGCTTAAGTAATACTAAAGGTCCCTCACTTTCTCATAGCCCCGTCCGAACCAACTTCGCCGCCGATTCGAAAGGATTATAGTCTTACATTCATCAGACAATTTTGAGCTGTGAAAAATCGTAAGCGAAGGTAAAAAACTCCTCAATAAAAAACAAATGTAGTTACAAAAACAGTCGTAAAAATTCCATGCTTTTCCTACACTTGGCATTACCGATATAATTGTATAATATTGATTACAGTTCACATCTACATCCATTGTACGCATTAGCACAATATCTCTATAGAAGCGTTGCTCAGGCATCTATCAAGGTGGTATATTGAGTTTAGTTATATAGAAAAGCATTACAATATAATTATCCGCAAAACTTTTGTTTTTCTCGGAATTTATTAATTTAATCAATTGATTCTCTAGAATGATTACTTCTTAATGTCTGAAAAATCTATATCGATAGTGCTTCAGTGCATACAATTTATTGTACTTCTATTTTTATTTAATAGTAAGTATACATTCTGACAAAAAGAAATAAATTTTACATTAAAATATCTGGTACAAAAGTTTAATAGACAGTACAAAAGCCGAAATACCTAATACTTTTTTGCAGTCAGTACTTAAAACTATCCAAGTCTATAGGATGTGCGGTCTGGTAGTACAAGTGTGTTCATAAGGGTTATCAAAACAGTACGAACTTCAAAAAAAATTACATTAATTAACGCTTCCCAAATAAACAGCGAATCGAAAGCATGAAATTCTGCGTTTCATTTTGTAATGTATAGGATCGCTTGAATCTAGTCATATTAAAAAACTGTTCGCTTTTGCTTTTCTATGTGACCATGTTCAAGCAATACCGTAATATTAAAAAAGGGAAGACGCTTCACTATGCTTTCAATTCGATGTTAGACAGAGACTTTTAAAAGTACATTATTGTGCATATAATAATTTTGCATTAAAATGTATTGCAAGTTAGAAAGTAGACATAACAAAAAATATTAACGAAAAATTGTACAACATTTAAAAACTAAGATTAAATTCTACACGAGGCACTAAGACTTCTGTACAAAGACGATAGCATTTTAATTAGAATATAATTCATTTAATCATCGTGTTTAATAAAATCGTTAATATCCGTGAATCGGCAACCTTTGGTATCAAATTGGAAGTTAGTATGAACTTTTTGGTACTCAATAAATGTATCGTTAAAAATTATTTTTATCCAAAGCCAATAACAGTGATATTAAAAAAAACAAGAGTTGTGCAACATTACAATATTGATATCACAATTATTTTTTGTATTTTTCATTGTAAGTTGAAAAAATATATTAAAATTGCACGAATCGCCCCAATAGAGCAGCAAAATTACATATTTTCAGTGGTGGATTGACAATTACAATATCTCCCTAATTATAATTATTAATTTTCAACTAAAGATAGATATTGAAGCCGCCGTACAGATGTATTCCATTTATATACGATAAGGACTTCTAAATAAATAATTAGAACAATATTTAATCAGTATTTTCAATTGCCTTAGGTACTTACGGCAATAGTTATTTTTGAAAGAACCAAGCACATTAAATTCAGAATGAATTTTTCTGTTGTGAAAGTAGAAGATTTTTTATAATGCATGTTCAATTAGATCTGATGATTTGACAAGTTTTGATCCCTAAGGTAGTATTTTTTTTTAAATTTCAAAAACCTTACCGTAACGATAGTTGACTCTTATAATACGAACACCTAGCTTCCCAAACCTAACCTTTCATACTAGACGACATTACTATGGCATGCTATTTTGTATTAAATTTTACGAATGTAAATTACACAGATATATTCGTTTTTTTGTTATTTTATATGACAATGCTCCCAAATTTTTTCTTTTTTATAATTTCAATTGGCAACACCGACGTGCGCCATTTTGCAATGGCACTATTAAATGCAAAATATCACTGTTAACATATTCCATTTTCGAAAACCTACAGGGCATAAAACTTCATATAGGTAGGTACATAATAAAAATTTGCATTAAAATTAAGAGGTATTTACATACGCATAGCCTCAAATAAACCATTCATATAAAAATTTACAATGAATAAATAGAATAAATCTCGATCTATCTAAAACTCGTAAATAATATTTATACTCTAACATATCTAAACCTCAAAATAAATACACTAAAGCTTAAGAAATATTACAGCTACATGAGTATAATTTTTATTATGATCGAAAATTATGCTCTATAATTAATAATAACATTAAAATCAGATCTAAACATAGGATTTCAAATTCAGAATAAAAAGCGATCCAAATCACAATTTCAAAATTTTTATAATTTTATTTGTGCCCATTATAAAATTAAAGTGTAATTAAATTTTATAAAATTATAAAAGGTTAGAAGGAATATTTTAGAAAACTTTGATTGATGTACGATGTGCCGAGGGACGGAATTAGTCGTAAGAGCGAAATTGCAATTTTTCGCATTTGAAATATTAAATTTATGTGCAATATTGACTACGCGAGTCAAAGTTACATTAAACCCAAAACTGTTATTAACATTTATACAAAATGTTAATACTCCCTCTAATACTTAAGAGGATGTATACAACTATACATCATAATAAAACTTTGAGACCGAAATATCAGTTGGACTATATAAGCGTCTCTTTCATACATTTGTTTTGGAGTAATATTTAAGAGAGAGGTAAGAATAAAGAGATGACGTTCCCTAAACCCAAATATGCATCTATGATCCGCAGACGTCTGTATGTTTATTTGTTTAAAATTTCAGACGCGTATAAAAGTGAATAAAAAAAGTCCCATTTGCTTTTAAAATACGAATAGAAATTTTATTTTGTTTCTTATTTTCTTGACAATAAGAATTTGTGTTTAAAACTGTGACAACATTTAATTAAAGCAAAAATCTCGAATCAATAGAAAATCAACATTAATTACTCATATTTTTATATCCTGCAATAATTTGTTATTCAACAAATCACTAGGAACTAGAGCAATCATAAAAATTTATTGCAATTAATTCACCAATCACCATCCATTTCATAAATCAGAACTTGAAAAATTTAAATTAAGGAAATCACATTATTTGTTAAAGAGTATTCGAGCTGCTTTCATTTAGACAATTTTAATTTCATTTCATTTTAAGTTTAATTTCATGTCTACCAACTGTAATTAACACGTATAATTCAAGTATACATTAGCTAGATATGTAGCTACCATTTCAAGTAAATGTATAAACTCATCTGGAGTATACAGTTGTATACACTCTTCAAATATACTGAGACACAATTTATTACTATTTAAAAATATAGCATGTGCTCAGTACAGTACGCAATTTCGTAATAAGTTCGTTGCTGTTTACAGCCTAAACAATTTCATATTCCATCACAGTGTATCAACATGTTTATATACATCCCCACCCCTCAATTTCCGCTATAACATTCCGAAAATTTTTCTAAAATCACATTTTTTTACTGACGTTCTAAACTATCTTTGTTTATACATCCATGATTAAGATGCATTAATTTTTTTACTCACGATAGAAAAAAAATTGGCAATCGTATTCTTAACCTTATTATTATTATTACAAAAAACCTAAAACGGAACGCATAAATCGTGCCTTAATGAGCAACACATTGAAATCGATACAAAGACAATGACGACTCATCTCACACTGACTGTAATATTTAACCTGCAAACAAAAAACCTCTTTACCGTTGCGGACTTAAAGTCTAATTTCAGATTAACTAGTGCCCTAAGTGCCGAGATTACCCGTTACACATTCAATATAACACCTATATCTAACGTACACTGCATTTTCTACCTAATCCCTTGTTCGTATGTAAACAGCGAGTACACAAAGCGAATACACACATAAATTTGTCCAAAAGTGATCATAACAATATAATCCGAGTGCAAAATCTACATTTTTTGGTCATAAATATACTGATATACAAATTTTTATCATTACATATGATAGGACTATACATACATACAATTCACCGTACCGACGCGGCATACAGAAATATACAACAGTCATATCTAGGCCAACGCGATTACGCTCAACATCCGAAACACATCTTGGAACCGATTCTCGCCCGATAGATCTCATATCTATCATGATAAATGCCGCATGAAATTATGGCCTCAAGGCAAAGACATTCTTGAATCTCACAGTTCATAATAAATGCCGAATCCACAGTGGAACTATTATACTGATACGAATCTTCTATTATGCTTTAATTACCCATAATAGTTACCTTTGCACTGCAGACAAACCAAAAATTATGATTTATGAGGTTCAAAAACATTGTGTTTCTGTGTTAGTTCTCGCTTTCAATAAATTGTAAGTCGCAAGTTATAGCATATTGTATTCAATATACAGGAAAAATATAAAACTCAATCGAAATTATACGTGTAAATTTTTAGACACGAAAATTCGCACCGCAAAAATAATTTGGTTCAACAATTAATTAGCGACAATATAATATACCGCGCGAGAATCGGTTCTCTTGTCTTTTTAAAACGCCCCCTACAGAAATCAACGCGAAACAATACAATTGCTATCACATTCACCATCAGTGTCCATTTCACTTGCGTCACTGCAGCATCAGAGATTCCAGGTTGCGATTCAAGATGGTGTCTTTGACCGAATTGAAAACCACTTCTATGTTGTGCGTGTCTATGGCTGTCGTAAAATGGTGGTACAACGTGGTTTTAGGCTCGCGTCGAACATTCGCGAACATGTTGAGTAGAAACATCTGGACGTCTCGTAAGTTATGCGGGTCGCCGGTAAACTGTGGGTAGTACCAACGTATGTCTGTCTCCTTGCTCGCGACTTTCTTAGCGAGCAGGTCGGATTTGTTGAGAAAAAGTATTATTGAGATACCTTTGAAGTTGATGTTGTTCACGATCGTGTCGAAGATGTTGAGCGCTTCCTCCAAGCGATTTGTTTTCCTGGAAAAAACATAATGACTTTGTTAATAAAGCTCAAAATTCATTAACAATTAATAAAAAAAATGTTCTAGAATTCCGTTTTCTCATCGGCCAATTTCTATCCATAAAATACTATTTTGATAACACGCGCATTACAAATTATATCCATTAATTTCTAATCACATAACAGTATCTTCGCGTTAAACCCGTTAAACCATATCTAATTCGACCGGAAACTGATCTATTTGCACCTGTTTTGACTAAGGATGTACCAAGAAGACCTATCGACTCGATATCGACGTACGAGTATTATCATTTCTACATTTTGGGACACTTTTTCAAAGCTTAAAAAATACCTGCATAAATGTATCACTGATACAATTATGACTATATTAATTTTAAATTTAATTCGTTAGAAATTTTGATATATGAATAAAAAAATAATCCCTATTTTTTTTTACATTCTATAAAAATATTTTTTTTTATTAATAACATAAACACTTGGTTCTAAAGAAATATTTTTTATTTAAATAAAAATATTCCTATCCAAAATACCGTCCAAGGTATACATTACAGAGTAGTTACAATCTGGAACAATCCACAAAATGTCGATACAGAGTAATTACAGTTACATCCCTAGTTCCGACCAGAATAATGGACGGTGCGCTAAATAATGTCTAGATGCAATGCGGCCTTGAGCGCGGATTCCCGGATGTTGACTTATTGTAAACTTCGCCTGTTTATCTGTTATTAATAACGTTCAACTATGAAACGATTAAAAATACTGTTATCTTAATAGGAAACGTGAGTTGCATAATTCTTATGTACCAAAGTATGTGGTTTTGTTTTAATATACGGATATGCAGTTTACATAATGTTGAAACGTCAGTGTTCCCTTTCAATTATAATTATTGTGCGTGTCTTCTAGTCGAGAGAGTACAAAAAGTTAGTGCGGTCACATGTTAGACATCTACATTTATCGTTAAATATCATCATGGTCAAGCATTTTTTTATGTAAAACCTTGCTTTAAGACGATGTCCGTAATATAATAAAATTAAGATTGGAATATAGTAACAATTCATTAAAAGAAGCTTTCTTTAGATACAAGGTGAAATAATGTTTTTTTTTTCTTAATATTTATCAAAAATAGGATGAAGATATGAACTTAAAAACCCATTTATAATCCTCAATCACGAGCGATTAAATGGGTGAGTTAACACAGCGATGACTAATTTCTGATATCTAGCAAGCAAGTTAATTAAAATTCATAGTAAATGATGTAATCAATAACCCTCGCTTAGCATTAAGATAATAAAAAAACTAAAAAGAAAGTAACATTACGACCAAACGCCACGTATTAAAAATATTACTCGATTAGTCACGGCACCCGCGAGCGACAACGACGTGCTGTAACACTTAGCCGAATTTACATTGCGAAACTAGTGTCACGCATGATCAAACTAGTTTTATGAAACTAGTTTAAGTACATTTCAAACTTATTTCGTTTAAAATAATTGTGTCGTGAAATCAACAGTATCGCCAAGATGACTCTATCAACATAGTTGCTTTACACGTCCACTCTATGTAAATGCTGCCGCGATACTAGATTCGCGTGGCAATTACATGGTGAAATTAGTTGCATGAAATAAGTCTTATAAAAAAAGAGCATCACACGAAACTACTCCAGTGTCGCAAAAATAATGCATTCTTTGTAAAACTAGACGTTCAAACGTGATTTTTTTTTGTGGAATAAATAACAAGCAACTTTTCACAATTTTGCATTGTAAATCCGGCTTTATATTAATTACATAATCCATAACGTGCCTGTCTAAAACCTATGTGGATAAGTTATTTAAAATGCCTGTCTATCTTTTAAGTTAATTTATCTACAAAGTTATTCGGCTATAAGTGAATTAAAAGCCTTACACGAAACGGATTAGATGTATATGAATAAATTATCCCAAAAGTGTTTTGGATGAAATTAATTTGACGCGGCCCATGCTTTTTGTAAGTCTTATGATATCTTTATTTTCATGTGTTTAAACCAAACTTAGATTTATTTTCTATATAGACTAACAATGTATGTTAGTAAGAATCCGAGGATTTCATAAAGAGAATTTTACAGTTTAACCATCGGGATGATTTTACGACACCATAACCATTTGAATATGAGATACGTCTAATAAATAGTGTTATGGAATAAACTTATTAACGAGTGTTCGCAGGAAGGGCCTCACCGAACGGAAACGATCGATTTTACGCCTTATTTTTATTTTTAATAACATTTCTTTAACAGGCGGTATCGGTAAAGTGTACTGTAAATCGAGCTTAGAACTACCATGATATTTGAAGCCAATCAAATGCCATCTGATAAACTATTCAAATATCATTTTGGAAATAAAGACCGCCTTTCGTATGTCCTCTTTATCAGGCTAATCACAAATATTTTATTCATTTACAATTTTAAAAGGTCAATTTTAACTTCAAAACTTACACTTACTACGCGGGTAGCATATTTTCGAATGACAATACCATTTTTAAGTAAGTAAGTAACTAAGTCTTCTGGCTGTGAACCCTTCAATAAAGGATTACATAGCATAATTCTTCATAACATAACATGATTTATTGATTAATATTAATACCTACGTTACAAAATTACAATTTTGGAATTTGACAAAGACATTTCACTAACGACACTGCAGCTCTGTCGCAAGAAAATTAATATTGTCCGTGACAACTAATTATATATTACTATCGGTGCAACAACATTGTAAGCGGATGCGGATTTGCAATGCATAATAAGCCGCGATATGCTTGCTAATATAACTCATGTTCGCTGTATTGGATAGAGGCCAAAACCGCTTGAATAATTTTGACTAGAGGTATTACTATTACTAAAGAATTTGTCAATTGAACTCATAGAATTACGAACCAAAGAGATGGGAACTGTGAATATTTAGATGAAATATATTGTGCCTGTCGCATTCTTTCACTGCGAATTGTCGTAGAAGTCATCTGAATTCCGTTATATGACAGCAAATCTACAGGTAAAACATTTATTTTTGGATAATTTATTTATCCCTATACAAGTCTACAGGAACGGGTTAGCATATTTTCACCTTATCCTCAACTGCGAGCCCAATTACAACGGACCGATAATAATTCGAACATACTTCAAACCGCAGGGGAGCTAGATTGGATCGAAACGTCAATAAAGTTGGGACATGCGTGATAATTTACCAGACAACTGACGAATTATTCGAATTTACAGAATTTGGGATCTTAAGATTATGTATTATACGTTTATTTTAACTTAAGATTGAAACTATAGCCCGTGATTAGATTCAAACCAATTATTTCGTCTTAGGAACACATAGCTCGCTCAACGAACGTCATACAATATGAATAACATAAAAAAATACATCCTTACAAAAGTTCCTAACGTCCCGATGGACAATACTTACCATATCATCGGCTTTATGAAAGACAAATACATCATACTTAGGCGTAAGTAAGCTAGTATTGGCCGAAAGGAAAAAACAAAAAGAGCCGAAAAAAAAATCTCCCAGTACTTCTATTTTTAAAAGGACTTTATGGAAACTAGAATCTATATTAGGAAACCATACTCTAAATTAAGAAAGGTATTTCACTTTTAAGGAAGTGGACTATTTCGTAACGTAGCGAATGTGTTTTCGATGACGTAAATTACGATTAAGGTAATCAAAAGTTGACAGAGCCAAATTGTAGCCAGCACTACAACATTCCGCATTCTATGCGAGATCTTTGATCGTGTTATTCAGTTGCTGCGATATTTCATCAATAGTTTTGAAGATAAATAATTGAATCTACAATGGATTGATTTGTAAATAACGGTGGATGAATGTGTTTACTGTTTGCACATCCATACTATTTCTCTATGCACCGTGCGCTAAGGATGAAAAACTATTTATCGTAAACCATTAATGAGTATATGCAATATTGATGAAAAATCTATAGAAAATGTTATTTCTTTAAAAAAAATATCATGACAGCTTTGGTGCTTTCTAGACATCATTGCCCATTGGTAATGTTGTTTTCATTTGTAGGTTATTTCCTAAAAATAAACAGTACCAACTTAGATCAAAAACTGAAAATTCACTCCAAAATTGAAAAGCGCTCATAATTTTCCTTTAGCAACCTATCTTCTTTACGCCTTAGAAGTCGCTGGCTTCACCCAATCGCTCACGGCGAAGACAAGTCACATAACCATGAAGAGTTCGTGCATAACAGTATTAAATTGAACCAAGTATCATACAAAATATCAACAACACAAACAAAGGATAGGATGCACGAGCGACGTCTCAATTGAAAGTGGGCGCGGCGGAAGTCTGTACATAAAAACTTGTTGGTCTATAAAAGAAACGTCGCGAGGAGCAAGAGACATTTGATACTCCACAATGCTACAATGTAATGAATTAAAACCCTCGCGACAACGTCCCCTACAAAATAAATAATAGGTGAAAAGCGTTGTAGAATTAAACACATTTTAACCTTACCAAATAACAGGCTTAATAAATACGATAACGTCCACGAACACGAGTAATTTAAATACAAATTAGTCTTCAAGTTTATGGTCGAGATATACGAACAGAAATGTATGTATTTGGAGTAACTCGCTGATATTAAACGAATAACAACGGCCTCACAAAAATATTTCGCTTCAAGTGACTCTTTTAAATTATAGCTTTCCTCTGATAGCAGACCTTTAAAAAACTATATAGGAAACATGAGGTAGCAAATCGACAGAAGACGGCCGCATGGTATTTTTCATTTGTCCAAGTACAACTGCATTGCGTCGAAATATTGAAGTCCGGACATCGACATCGCATACTGCAGGCTTTCCTAATCGATTTTACGATTCCATGTATTCTGCAACTTGCTTTGCTATCCGACGTATTTAGAAAACGCAATTTCTCTATCTTTTACTACTAACATTAGATTCACGTCTATTTTGTTTTCCTCTATAGTATCTATGATATTAAAATAAAAAAAATCACTTACGTATCCCAAAACCAGTTTCCGAAAATTGCTCTCGCTTAGAAGGAAATTAATTTTGCCTACTCCCCTATTGACGTTTAAATCTGTAATTTCTAGTTCTAGGTACACCAATAGACACTATTACTTGAGCTAAACAAATCAAACCTCTTACCTATCTTCCGACAGCACCTGATCGAACTCCGACGAGGACACCAGAAACAGTATCGACGTAACGGAATCAAAGCACTGCGTCCACTTCTGTCGCTGGGTCCTCTGACCGCCGACGTCGACGAACACGAATGGCACATTGTTGATGTTGATGGTACACTCCGTGATGCCCTTAGTGGCCTTCCGACAGTGCAGGATGTCCTGGTGAGAGGGCACGTAGTCCGGCCGCGCTATGCGCTCCAGTTCACCGAAGAAGTAGCTCACCGAGTCGCTCTGGAAAATTAGGTTATGTCCTGTGAGATGAAGAATACGTGTTAGGTGCTTTGTATTTTTTGTTCTATTTACTTAGACGTGTAGAAGGTTAATATTGCTAGGTGAAATTGTGTGAGTTTGGGAAACTATGGGCTGTGGTTTTTTCTGTAACCCTAATAGCAGAGAAGGATGACTTTAACTGAGATCGGGACAAACCCAATACGATGAAGAAGCACGTCTAAGGAAATCGCTGTCGTCAATATCTAAACTTTAGATTCTAAAGGAACGACCGGGACACTCCAGTATTATGGTCATCTCTAAGAAAGCCGGAAGAAATCGCTCTTCTCCTAAAAAGTCTCCTTTTGAGTAATTGGTAAGACACATGCGAACTTTCCTAGAACGAGCGCCTTTGCATGACATTAATTACCTCTTTCCCTTGACTTTTTACAAAGAGTTCAATGAACCAGTATTCAAATACCGTAGTTTACGTGATTTATTTTCGTGTAGGATTTTATCACTTTTTAAGTACCATTTTAATATTAAATGTTGAAGTTAACAGCCCAATAATGTACACTCAGAGGCAATAAAGGATGACAGGGTGCAGTGAAGTCACACCTACAAACCGTGGTAAATTTAAGTGTACACAATGAAGTGACACATCATATCAACGTATGATAAATGTCCATTCACATAGAACAACATCACAGCGACAAAAGGTATCACTTGTATTAGTTTTATTACGATGCTATATTAATCCTCAAGTTTATTGTGTGCCTTTCATATTTTGCGTTCAATCTACGATATCGATAAATGTAGTTTTCGATGTGGATATTATATTCTGCCCTTCTAGATAAATGGTTTGTCTGTTAGCGTTCACGCCAAAGGCTGCCGTATACATTTTCAAGGTAGCGTTTAGCGTGAATTGTAACAGAAAAGATATTTATGTAGAGGCAGATCTGAGTAACCATGACTCTCTTTAGATCTAAAACTACACCAATTTAAGACTAATATAATTAACATTCTCATATAGTTTTACATATTGTGTTCTCCAATAAAACTGTTAGAACAAAGTGGTTCGTTCAGGTCCTTGCCCATTCACAATCTATATCAGTGAGCGGTCATCGGTTTTAACACTATAGTGTTAAGAGTTCAAATTAAGACGCGCACAAAAAATAAACGGTTACATAAAACACGGTCACCTGCGGTCATTGCAGCCGTTTAAATGTAAATATGGTTAACACACTAGCAGCTTAGAATCACGAATAATATTCTTAATTACTGACTAAAAGACCTAAGTTCTCGAGCGTAAAATTTTATGATTTAAAGACAGGTGAAGCGAAATTTTCGTTTATGCAAATTAACAGTTTCCTTCTTGCAAATTCGCCATTGTCAGCATGGCATTAAATGAAGTATTAGAATCACTTTTCAGAGAAGTCCTCAGCCCGGCCGTGAGACAGCGTAGGTAAAGCCAATACAGATGAACATTGACAAGCAATTAAACAGTAAAGACCCAAACAGATATATCGCTCAAAACATTTTGTCGGGAACAAGAGCATTACAAATTAAAAACGCATAATTTCTACACCTGCGCAATGTTATTGATTAGAATCTAATTCTGGTTAGAGTACAAATCTTACTAATCATAACACGACGATTATGTCGTAAAGCCGTTAGTGGCACCTTTGGTTAGCCATAGACTGCTGCCTGCCTGAAGCAATCTATGTTAGCAACTTCATGCAGTTACGTGTGGCGTGTCTGCCATGCACGAGCGATCTGAAGAAATTGATTCATACGCGAACACCAACTCCTAGAAACAGTCAGCTATAACTACATGAAGCAGATTGTCTAAAACCAGCCTTAGCATAGCACAGAGACCTGTGCCCTTCAGGTCACCACTAACAGCCTATACAAACTATCAATATAAACGTAGCAACCTAATTACATGCCTTCGGATCGTATATTGGATAGATCAAAGTTCAAATGCAACTGATCTTTCTTAATAGGTTTAGGGTCACGTGCTATTATTTAGATTGACCATGTCAAACTATTGTTTGGTACTTCCCTGTATTTACTGACCTATTTATTGATGTTTAACTGAACGATGTAATTGATTGTACTACAATTAATCGTATAATATTCAATAGTATGAATGTTTTAAGAGACAGAGATTGTTAGTAAAAACCTTTGAATATTTGAACCTTTGAAAAAATAATTAAACGAAACGTAGCCAATAAAATATATTAACTTTATAGCTAGAAATGAATGACTCACAGCATAACTAAATGAAAGAAAGCAATGGTCGTGAATTTTTATTTAGAATTAAAAGTAATATAAAGATTTCTAAGGCTAATTAGAAACAGTATTGTTGTGTTACTTATTTCAGTATTATTTTTGGAAATGTTGCTTTAACGTCACCTTTGTATTCTACGTCAATTACCGTCACGTTCTATTCATATAAACTTTACAATATCCAAGCCTTAGAAAGAGTTTCCGCCTGGAGCTTCTCAATATCTTACTCAGGTTCCCCTATCCTTACGATTCCCCTTCTCATAAAATCTTTTCTCATTCCACTAAATAGGAAATATAGAACTCAAAAACAACGTGATAAACCAACAAGCAGTAACAATCAGATATAAAGAATCAAGAGAAAACACCTAGTCATCGTTTAAGGAATTAACAACGCGGCGATCAATAAATAAATCGATTACGGATTACAACAGTCCATCAACAAAGCAAACATAAAAAATAAAAGACAAAGAACATAACAGGTTGGCGCGAACAGGCCATAGTATTGTGATAGGGTATGGCACTTGCACAAAGGCTTTATTACCAACTTGTGCAAATACAACGGATAAGTGTATTGCGGATAATAGATGCTAACTAACCGATGACATCCTTATCTGGGAGCGCATTTCTTGTACATGATTCAAAGGCTCTTTTTGAGTAAGCTTGATCAATTTAAAGATTGTTAGACTAGAGTTTGTTGGGGATTCGACTGATGAAGATGCGGACGTAGACACACAGAGTGTATTGAAAGGAATTCGAAACGATAGGTCCTGAACGATTTCAAAGAGATCTTTGTCCACCAGCAATACCGATTATGCTGAACCAAGATATTGAGTGAATTACACCATTGACCAGAAAACCATCGAGTACCTGTTGCAGAAGATTCTCAGAAAAATGTGATTCGACTGAAACCAAACACGTTCAGGTAACAGGTGTTTCCTTTCCTGTGAAGATGTATGCATTAATAATAAGCGTTATTTTATAAGTATCCTCATCAAACGTCCAGTTACCGAGAGTGCTGACGCGAGACTTATGGATAAGTTTGGTTTACTTCTTCATAATTCAGCGTAGCAACATCTTCCTTTGGAAACTAACTTTGAAAACACCAATGGGTCTTTGAAAAATCTTTTCTTTTGACGACCTTGTAAACTAGTAGCCTATGGTAATATGTATGTAATGCTGCCTGATATTTCGCTACAAAAATAAGTTTGACAATAGGCCAAAACTCTACTATTAGGTAGGTACGTGGGACCATTAAGTCATAATTTGATGGATCCAATGTAATACTGAAAGGGAGTACAGGGCGCCCCATACCATGTCACCGCAAAAACAGCGGGAAACCAACGCCTTCAAAGGGGCGACAAGTGGTCCGATTGGCGCCAGTAAGAGTGTGTTGTGACGTGAGATGTATCTTGTGTTATTGACCTATTAATTAGGTATATGCCTTTTTACCCGACTGCGTATGGAGGATTATATTTTCCAAACGTAGGTATGTATGTCTATTTCTTTAGTACTCTCTAGGATCTAGAGTATAATCGAGAGTCTAGATCTAAATTCTAGAGCCTTAACAGTTTGAATTATTTCAACATATTTATGGGGTGTTATTGGATTCGTCTCGACTGTAATGGTGTAGGCTAGGGTTTTTTGAAAATACTAGAAAA
>LGAG01000157.1:83642-95556 GCA_001278395.1 Lerema accius
AGTAGGTACAGGGCGCCCCCTATTATGTCACCGGAAAAAACAGCGGGAAACCGACGGCTTCAAAGGGGTAACAAGTGGTCTGATTGGCGCCAGTAAGAGTGTGTTGTGACGTGAAATGTATCTTGGGTTACTAACCTATTTATCTTAGTTATATATGTATATATACCTTTTTACCCGACCGCGTAAAAAGAGTAATGTTTTTCAAAAATAATGTATGTATGTCTATTTTTTTGGTACTCTCTAGATTCTAGAGCCTAAACAGTTTGAATTATTTCAATTATATGGGGTGTCATTGGATTCGTCTCGACTGTGAATGATGTAATGACTATGAATGATCTAATGACTATAGGTTTTCTGAAAATACTTGAAAATACAACTTATTTACCCCGTGAATTCATTATTCTTTTGTAGTTCTGTACTGTCAATGAAACTCATAATTAAACAAACTTAAATCCAATAATTGTTGGGTACTAAATAGAAAATGGTTAATGATCGCACCACAACCTCATTTACAGTACAATCAATCATTGTTTCGAAATAAGAGCGTACCGATGCAAAATTACGCATGGTGCAAATTGATAAACGATAATTAATCCCTAATAACGTGCGTGAAGGTTCCCTTAACATACCAACGGCCTTCACTACTTTATAACCAATTCTAATTGGAATTCAAATTGTGATTGCGAAAATTCCGGCTATTTTTGTTCCCTTTAAAAGAAAAGCGTAACTGATAGTGCCGTATTTACACTATGCAACAGTGCGACTAATTCAAAACATCAACGTGTCAAGATCAGCCTTCGTGGGAGGAGGAGATACTGTACTGTCTATGAATAGGGCGCTTATAAGCCTTAAAACTTATGTCGATAAAGCTGGCTATAGACAAGACTGCTAAATGCTAAAAGCTGTCACTGCCGGTCGCTTTAAACAGTCGGCATACCCAACTGTATAAGCTAACTTCTTCAAGCTGCTCATGTATGATCAGCCTAACTATCTGATAAATAATGTTAACCTACACTATATTCTTTATCACCTTACTTCTCCTTCACAAACATACGAACTTCACCTGTTCAGATCAAACTAAGTACAATATCAATTACTTCAATTAGTCATAACTATTTCAACATAAACATGATTATTTTATCTACACTGTGCAATCGACAATCGTAGTTAATGTTTATCGATAACGTCATGTTAGCAAATAACTACAACGTGCCGATTCATCAACTTAAAAAAGACAAAAGCATTCTTTTGTAGATAACTACTCATATGAGCGTATTAAGTTACTTCATAATAATTATGAGAAGTATATCAAAATAAAAACCATTTCTTGATAATAAATAAAAAAGATCACGATTTTTTTTGTACATGTTTTGATTTATTCTTATGGGTTCTTTAGAACGACAGCAAATAATTATCGCAAAGGACAAAACTATAAGGACACTTAATTTGGTTGTTTATTGGGGACGTAAAATTATCATAACTAAGGTATAATATGTCGACTTGAATATAATAATACGTACTATTAAAATAGTACGTACCTACAATATTCACGAATGATGCGATGAGGTAGCTATTTATAATTTATTACAAAACAACCTATAATACAACACGCATGGAGAACTCATTTAATAGAGGTATGGTATCAAACATGACTAATATGTCAGGTATGTATGTTACAAAAAAGAAATACCATACTTATAAAGTATAACGATGTGAGCAAACATTATAAAGAAATAAGGAAACACAAAACATATTTGTTAAGAGATATGATTGATAAGAACTACACAGGTAAAATTTAGTTTTTGTTTTCTTGGTAGATGTTAAGTGTTTTTTGTGTTATTACTAACTTACATGTATAATACGATACATAAGTACAAATAGGTAAGAATCCTATGGAATGCCACCCCTGTAAAATAATCCATTGGGCTTCTTTGAAGGTACTTCATGGCATACTTAATCCGGCCGCCTATAGAGGATTATCATCAACTACTCGCAACATAATAATTCTAGCCTTAGAAAATCAATACGAGCAAATACGACAAGTAGAAGCCGTGATGATGTAACGAAATGAAAGTAAACAGAAATCGTTACAGTTATTTCAATAAAAAAGGTATCAAACTTTCATTTAGTACTTTTAAAACGCTATTAGCTGCTGCGATTAACACTTAAAAAAATACTTGACAGCGAAACTGAGAAATCTTCATTAGATTCTAGTGAATAAAGTGTTTTTTTATACAAGTTTTTATTAGTTGTTAATAAGAAAAAGAAGTAAAAAGTTAAAGAGCGCAAAATTTCAAGTCCCTACTGTTAACCGTTGAGGAGTTCAATCGGCCGGAGCCAATCCTGGTAGCAGTATCATATCACGTTTATTATAAACATACATTGTCATCAGGATTGGACCAGTGTGTAAAATTTTAACTCAATTGAACACCGGGAAGTGGGTGAAATTTAGCTTGCCAGATGTGATTACAAACACCTGGACAGGTGAAGTTAAACAAAAGCTTGTAAAAAGAAAACAGTGGCAAAAACAATCGTAAGTACCTACTTATATTTGTACTTACAAAACGCAAAACATTACGCTCTATTTATTTCTTAAACTTTACCAAACGGGAAACGGATGTCGTGGAACGCCGGTATCCATTATCCATTATAGGTACATCTATTATACATTATACAGTAGTTGCCGTCAGAGCATTTATCAGACATTTACATTCATTTATATAATTATTACATCTATATGCCGTTATCGAATCTGCAATGATAATGAGATAAGCAGCATCCCGACGTCATGGCATTGAATTGCAGTCAATGTACTTCTTAATATGCTACATAAATGCATCTATCTTTGTGGACTGTGTAAGCCAAATAATATTTCTCGTATTATCAAATAAACAGTTGCCATTCATAAGCCTATGTCCGTCCGCAAACTACAGACCTCTCTGCTCATCCACAAATTGTTTTGAGCAAATACGAAAAATTGCTTACTATTTATTTGGAAAAGGCAAGCTCGGGATTGTATTTTTAATTATAATGATATCTACAACAAATGACATGTCCTACAAGCAGAGCTAATCTAAGTAAAACATTGGTATTTAAATAATTTCATCAGTGTTTCATTAATGGCTCTTTTGAATGACAACGTTGCTAATCACTTAATGGTTTGACTAAACTGAGAGTCCTTACTGCACAGAAACCCTCTGAATTGACCCTGTATTGAAATAAGAATGGAATACGTGTGAATAAAATAAAATAAAAAACTGCAATTCAAACATCAAAAAATTTAAATTTACTTAAGTTTTTGCACGCTAGAGGACCTTCACAGTAAATAAACATTGCAAACACCAACCTAATAGGCACCTACGTAACTTCCGAAAACATTTGACAACCGGACCTCATGTGTCATCGCACAGTCAGCGAATACCAATAACAACCACTACCATACATGTAATACATAACGACGTAATACCCATTGAAATCAGGTCATCAAATAATTGGGTTACCGGAAAACATATTTATCAAGATCGAGATCTTCCATGTATAAAATCGTTACAGATTAAATAAAATTATTGTCTGTTATTTAAACGGTCATAGATTGATCGGGCTCGTTACGTCACTACGACGAGTGACAGTTTTTTGCTGCGACCAGTCACTAGGCACAGGTTTTGTTCAAAGTTTTTAACTAAACTAGTTTTTTAATTACATTGAATCTAAATTAGTTGATAGTCCGTTTTTTTAATCAAATAAATCATTGCATTTAAATCGATTAACCCCGACATAGGTACTCTAAATTTCTTGGAAAAATTAAATGTCCAAACGAACACTAATCTTACACTACTTTCTGCTTCTTCACTACAATTAGGTATATGTACTAACCTAGAATATCTCAATTAATAAAACAGAGAAATCCCTAGAGTACTCTCATTAAATTTTTCGTGTTCAGATTATTTAAGTAACAATATATCGAACGGTAGAAGATTCGGATTTAGTTCACGACATAACGCAATTCTGGTGTTAGATCCGTTCCGGTCTAATGACACACATTCAATTAGCGGCGACCCGGAGAAATGAGTGTAACTTTATCATATTTTTTTTATGAATAAGAATGGTTAAATCTACCTTCTTCGACATTAGCGCGAAACTAAACTTTTTTTATATTGCAGGTGTATTACACGTCTTTGACAGATTATATTTACGAAACGATACCCAGCTAGATTAAATATGTACCTATTTACTTCAGTGACTTCTAGAATGCTGGATTTATGCTATTATAGGATTGCATTAAATCCACGTTTAGAAAGCTCTATTGCTGTTTTCATACTATTACACCCCGTAACTAATATCATTTGGATTACAGCAGTACTACGAAAAGTTATAGGATAGCTTACAGGTTTATGATATACGTTATTATGATATACTTTAATTTACTCATTATCATTAAACCTACAGAACACAGCCTTGGCTACCGATAATAAAAAATAAAATAAAAAATTTAATTATATAATTAGGTAGGCACTTAGGAGCGGTCTGTAATTAAAGATGCCTCCCTAATTCTTCATATAAGGGCGATTGAAATTCGTAGTAGTAACATAATGTCATTGAAGAGTGTTACTCATTATGTCCCCACAAAATAATGTCATGGTCTGCTAATTTACCCACGGAAAGGTTGCAACATAGGTTAGGGATAACCGGACCTTTACCTCGTCAAAACACCATCATCCTTTACCTCATAAATAAAGGAGTAAATAGACCGCAGGCCTAGGAAATAATTACGCGACTCCGCGCCATATTACGACACTTGTAACTGCGACCGTATCAAAGATAAAAATTATAAAATTTACCCAAACCGCTTATTTCACTTTCACGGAAAACGTAAATTCCAATCAACTTAAAAATTTAGTCGCAATCGAGCATCGTCCAGGAAAAAATCCGCCGAACCAATTCGTTGTGCGAATTCAAAATGAGAACAAAAAACCAACCCAGAATCGTGATGTTAGCGGTGAATAAATAAAACTACACATTAGAATATCGCAAACGTTCATTTCATCGGTCCATCATATGTTTAACCGAGCCTCAGAGGGACGAATGACGCAACGACTGTGACTAATCAAATAAGATAAGGAATGCAATTACAATTATTTCATTTATGCCACAAGATGACGTATATGGTGTAATTTGGTTTGGTAATCGGGTTGGCACGAAGCTACTTCGCTGTGTCCGACGCGACGCCGACATCGTGATTACTAAAGTTGATCGTACATTATAAACTGGAATTAATCTTCATGCAAATATACTACTAACAATTTTTAAAGATATTTTTCACACTGAAGCCAAATAATGTTGAAATCACTTAAACTTTATTATATTAACTAGTATTGTGCATAATATAATAATGTCATAATACCTAAAGAACTTGAATATGTGAAAATTTTCCTCATTGTCATTCATTAATCACTGTTAGTCACTATTTGTGGATTACCGCAAGAACAAGCAAAATCTTTAAATAACCTGAGTAATTCTCTGAATGGCTATTGGTTGGTTTGTAAATATGGGTCAGCTGATGAGGTCTTATTTAACAAAATAATAAATTATATTTGAATTACTCATACACACATACACTCACACGCATATTTCTATATTACTTCCGCAATGACAGCTTATTTATTTGAAAGTAGCTATATACTGCTCTTCTAAAGGTTGTGTGATTCATGTTGAGTAAGTTCATAGTTGAAGAACTATAAGAAATATACATTATTTTTTTTATAGTGAATTAATTTAGTCACTTCACTAATAGGTCTCTGGAGACTTTGGTACTGCATGCAGATTTTCCATAGAAACCCAAAGATGGTATAAAGAACCTTGAATTGGTCTCAATCATAAACTGAGTCTGCTAAAAGGGACAATATGCGGTTTCTGAGACATTATAAAGTGCTAAGAATATCATTAGTATATTAATATACTTTTAGATTATTATATCACATTGTATTTAAAGTATGACATAGACAAAAGATGTTTTTAAAAAAAAAAATAAGGATTTTTTTTAATAGCTATACAAAAACTACCACCTAAACAACACATTCAAAAGAAATTATCTTTTTGTGATATAGTTATCATTAATATGATCAAAATATGATTCCAAGTATATGGCAATCATAATGGGTTTGGATAAACCTTTCTCAACCTTTCCCACTGACTTTACTGTCATTAAAAACATAAAAACAAACAAATGACACAGGTGATTAAGATGTCCAATTAAGGAAACTTACACCTAACAAATAATGATAAATATCTACTTATCATTAGCATATGGCTATTTACCATATGAATCAAAACAATGACAAAACAAAGACATGCTTACAGAATATATTATGATTACTCAACAAACAATAGAAGTGTTTTCAATGAAATCCTGGTGTGAGTTATGACACCTAATTTTGCCACAATGCCACTTGGAATCCATACTTCACGGATAATTTAAATTAAATATAGTTACCGGGGATTTATAAATGATCATTTGTAAACATTTTTATTTGCTTATTTGTGTATCTGGTCATGGATGGAGGGCTTCAAATAAGTATTCTGCTGATGATCATAGGGTACAGCATGGTTGAGGCAAAATCTACTTGTTCAGTGAAGAGGCCTAATTTTCAGGCCTTAAAGGATATTTATTTATGTGATGATTAAATGTCCATGCTGAAAACTAGTTGGTATATAACTTAGAATATATCTATTTTACAACAATCATCAGTTATACTAAGGCAAGTGTATGAGTGTGTTTTTGTGTAAGGAAACAAGTGTTATTGTTATTTACAAACAGACTCACCAGTTGAAATTCTCTTCGCCTGTCATAAGCTCTCTTTATGGCTCTGTCTAACCACAGAGAGTGGATGTGCGGTGCGTAATGCATAAACAATCGGCTATCGAGCGACGCCGTACTGTTGAAATGCAAAGCCTGTTGACCAACATCTAAATTCCTGGGGTTTTCCCACGGAATCGCTAACTTATCCCTCGCGTCTACCAACACTTGGATCCCCTTCACAATGTTCTGGTATATCACGTGCTGGTACTCGCGCACCAGTTCCGGCTCGAACTTCACTTTGTGTATTATCCTCATCTGTTTCAGGAATGTTGATTTTCCGCTTTCACCCGCGCCGAGTAGTAAAAGCTTGACTTGCCGCCGCAGTGTCTGCTTGTCCTTCTCGAGTATTCTATCGATCTCCTTGCTCCTGTACCTTTGCTCTATCTCTTCCGGCGATAGCTTGAGGCGCAACCAGCAAGTCAGTGCTTCCGTACAACAGGTACATGACCACAAATCGTTGGCCATTTTGCATGATTATCTACGCCCATACACAAAAGAAAAACAGACCATACTTTGTTTATCACTATACAAATCGTTTAGGATACACACATTTTCACCGTAACACTCCGCACGCACTGATGATGTTTTAATAAACGATAAAATCCGGAATTAGAAGTACACACGCATTCCACCCCTCCCAAACTCATTGAGAAAAATAAAATGAGTGAGTGAAGTGAAGTGAGTCTGATTGACTGAGAAAGAAACCGATCCGAGTAAGCACAGATTAAGTAAATACTACAAACAAATAACTAACTTTTTAATCTTTAGTGTGAGATCACAGAGTATATAATAATTTAGGACTGCCATTATAAAATTTGCAAGGTAATTACATTTTTATCGGAATTTTAGATATTATAATTATTGAATGAAGAATATATTACTTTAATCGTACTGACTCTAACCGTACGATAATTTTCATTTTCAATCCATTCTGTCACTTCTTGAAAACATCGCATCAAGGTCTATGGCAACACATAAAAATTAATCCTGCACTAAATTGACAATTACATTGACAACTGGCTGACAGTGACTTACGTTAAGACATCACCTCTCAATTCAATCGAATCTACGCGCATTAATTTTGTGCACGTGTTTTTATCGTATTTTTATTTTCTTCCTAGATATCATAGTGGTGTAATATTATATTGATTAAAGTTTTGCAACAACTAGCAACATAAAAAGTTTATTCACGTATATTTCAAAGACGTAACGATGTGAGTTTATCGGGAAGCGATGTCAAAAGAAGGTTATGGTAGCGAGAAGAAAGAAGGCGAAAGTAAAGCTGTTTTAGAAAAATTGCAATCATACCTAAAAGATAAACGAAGTGCGGAAGCTTCCGAGGCTTCTATTAGTTATAACAAGCCTAGTACCAGTTTAGAACAAAACCCGGGTACACCGAATTACAATACAATATTATCAGCTTTTATGCAACCGAGTGACGATAGCACCAACGTGTTAAGGGAAGTTTTGAATCAAAAGAAGGCTGAATTACTTCGACAACCGGAAATAGTAGCTTACTTGAAGTCGGTATCGGCAGATTTAAAGAAATAATGGCGGTCGCAGCTCAGAAAACTGTAGCCTCTTTGATGCGAAAAACCTTGGATCGACAAGCGGCTGTTGCGCGCATGAAATTCAGGTTAAAGAAGAACCAGGTGGAACAGATATTGCTAAGCTATGTTCGTGATGGAAATTCTGGGCCTTATGGAGAGTTGGTGAAGGTTTTAAATGATTTTGAACTCAATGATGATAACTATAGAATTCTATTTGAAGACTGCCTCTCTCGTGTAGTGCTCTTGGGAAGGGAGTTGAAACAATTGGTTGATGTGCTGTGTAATATTGAATGGGCAAGCAGGGATGAGGAACTGGTCCAACTATACTGTAGATTTGTTCTCAGTCTGGTGACAGCCCATACTTATCATACCCCTAAAGTGATGACTGGTTTGGTGAAACTTTTTAAAGGTAATTTAACAACATGGTGTTTTAAAAATGCATCTATTACTTGATTTGATCCATATGGTAATTTTTGTTTTTATAAAATAGGTACATTTGTTTACATATTATTTGGTAATAAATGTATAACTTGTTAAAATCTTAGATGAATTCCGATTGTCATTATTATTATTGTATCTTCAATAAACTTGTAGCAATCTACAAATTTCTGATTAATGTTATCAGATGTCATGAAAAATAGTGATATCTTAAAAGATAATATTTAATGATTAATTTTGTTAGTAAATTATAATATTAAAATGAATTATCATCAATATTATGTAACCTATACAACATTGTGCAACTTTTTTGCTGACTCAGTGCTATGCTATTCACCTTTCATTATTTGATCTTAAAGTTCGTTTTCCCTAAAATTAAATGCACAGATTTTAGATAGGTCTTGGATTATTCCACCATAATATTTCTTATATTATTATTCACCAATTTATAATTTCACAAATTGATCACATTCTCTTATAATGATGTTTGTAAAATATTTTGTATTTCAGCTACTAAATATGCCTGTTTATTTTTAATTGCCAATTTGTTTACAGGAGATGGTGAAAACTGGGATGATGAACCCACTGAGAAAACATTATCAAGATGGTCTAATATCCACATGGTTATTGCCCAAATAGTTGCCATTATGCCAATGTAAGTAATAACAATGTAATTGAAATTTATAACAATGTAATATAATTGGAAAAATTTGTTATCTGTCTGAGCAAATGAAAAACAAAATATATTACTTTGGGGTTGTATCATTACTAATAATTAATTCATAAAGTAATTAATTGTAAAGACAGGGTGGGTTACCAGTAACTTGTGATTATTATGTAATTTAATAATAGTTTTTAAAGTTTTATCTTTTTTCAGGACTAGAGATCTCCTCATGCAAACTGTGATAGAACAATTTCCATACTATAAAGCTGGATGCTATGCCAACAGAGCCTATATACATAATTTAATATGGATGACCAAGTATATACCTTCTCTGAGAGAACAAATTATGACAGCTATTATAAATAAGTAAGACATGATACAATACAATAGATATGTTATTATTACTGCAAAGAAAAAAGGACCCAAATTTCGTTGATTTTGTGTCTTCGTCTTTCATAATTAAATGCCATTTTAGTTTTTTACATAATGGGAATGATAAATAATGTTTAACCCAAGCATTAAAAACCAAATGGATCTCAAAATCCTATACTGCGATTAAAATTAATGACAATAAAGTTTAACAGTAATATGAGTGAAATTAATAGCCAATTTTTTTTTCAGAATGGTGGAAATGGATGTAAATATTGTTGAAAGAAATAACCAACTGCAGAGTGAGACAGTGTTTGAAATGGAGATTGATGAATACGACGAAGTTAGTGACACCCTTGACCACTGCATGCTTGAGATGTTGAAATGGTTTGAAGATGAAAGAGACCCAGTGCTCAATATAATGTGCAGTGTCTTTGAAAAAGTTATTTTACCTACTCATGGTATAAGGTGAATCTATATTCTAATACTGTTTGTAGTAGTTAAAAAAGTATGAATGTTCTACATGTTACAGAAGACTCAAATTAACTAACATGATTTCTTAAAGAACCTTAATTAGTACATATAATATTACTATTAATTATTTAATATGCTATGGTAATGTATCATTATAAGTTACGTCTACCGATGCTACATCAAATAATATTACAAAATTTGTATCTGTTGTTCCTAGCTCCGAAAAATGATAATAAAATTGTTGTTGATTTGTAAAAGAATTTTAAAATCAGATGAGTAGGTTTTAAGATTACCTCCTGAATTCAAACTCAATACCCCTAATATTAGTTTAAACATAAGCAATAAATAATGCTTTAGAAATTAATACTCAATACTTTTACATTTTCAGATACGTCCAATTCCTGTTACTCTATGTGATATCAATAAACCAACAGTGTGCCGACCGTGTGTTCACTAATCTATGGAATGTTGCTGCTGGTCAACATGGCATGGGAGCATTGGCCACAAGACGCACGGCAGCCAGCCATCTAGCTGGTCTCCTAGCCAGATGTGTACGAGTAACTAAATCCAGACTGATCCATTATCTAAGAACTATGGCAGAATGGTGCCACTCATACATTACCGCTGCTCAGGAGTCCACCGCAGTGAATGATAACACTAAAGTGCATGGAGCGTTTCATGCGATATGTCATGCTTTGTTCTATTTAGTAGCATTCAAGAATCATTACCTGTTTATGAGTAAAGAAAGTGAGTATACACAATTTTTTTTATCGCTTTATCGAGTTTACAAGCTGACACAGTGTAGTTTTTAATTAATAATTTTTTTTTTCCAGGTTTGAATTTCGTGGAGTCTCTCAACCTACCGCGTCTGGTGACCAGTTCTCTGAATCCTCTCCGCACGTGTCCCCCGCAGGTCACACGAGCTTTCTCCTCAGTGACCAGGTCCCACCAGGTGGTCTACTGCCAAGCCATCATAGAGAAGAACGCCAGGCACACACTGCAATCGAATACAGGCTTGCAGTATGAAGAATGGTTTCCATATGACCCTTATAAATTGCCCAAGTAAGTCAACAACATTTTAAATATGAGGTACTTATTGATTTAATTTGTTGGTCAAGCTGTTGGCAATGGATTGTCTATCAAGGAATGCACCTGCCCTAGACACTTAATCTTCCAAAATCGCTGATATGTTTTCATATATTTTATTCCCAATGTCAGATATACTGTTCCCAACTTGTTATTAAGCTAACAACGCATTGATGATACCTTTAGTGTTAACTAATACCATGGTTATAAAAAAAAAAAAACTATTTTATAAGCTAAAAAACATTTTTTTTACAGATCTGGCAAAATAATATGGCCCCTATGCATAGAATACAAGGATTGGCACAATGCTTGCGAGGATGAAACTCAGTATAAAAACATGAAGAGGAAATTAGACCATGAAGACGATGACTATTTAATACCGAGCCCTACGCAAAAACATGCCAGTTCCTTATCTAATTGTATCTCACCGGGTTTTAGAACTAGTGAAGCGTTATTAAGTTAATTCATCAATTGTTA
>LGAG01000157.1:105533-123063 GCA_001278395.1 Lerema accius
TAACAATGTTGGTGTACTTTAAAATAAATACAAAAAAATTTAAAATAAAATAAGAAAAAGTTTAATAAAGAAACGAATACTTGCACCTGATTGAGTTAGTCATCACTGTGTTATCTAAAATAGAGAGTAATTTGTGGTATTATGATAAAAAAATATAGACAAATAGCCTACGCCGCTTTTACAACCGGTTTAATATCTTAGGTCAGCCTTTAAACTGTTTCTATTTTTAGATTTATTAACAGAATGAAATGAGTGGGAGTTCGAAACCTTTTATTTATAATGCAAACTTTACATTTACGCATTATTTTTTATTACGTGGCGTTTATATCCTTCTCCGTTTGTTTCACGTCGACGTTTAACGTCGATTAATGTTAAGTTTAGTGTGAGGTTTCATTTTGAAAGTTTTCCCCGGATGCTTTTTGAAGATCCTCCCCAGACGCCTACAAACTGGGGAAAATCCGGGAAAGCCCTGATGATAGATGACAGCCTTAAGGTTACATAACATTGCATTATGTTAATTTGCACGCTTGATTATCTCTGGTTCTCACATGAACTCACTCACTTGACGACCCTGACAAAGTTGATACCAAATTACACCTTCTATATACAGCAAAAGGTTGCAGTTAGATTGGCCTGCCCTACGAGCCACAATTTCCAATAGGCCTAAATCATCGCTGATTCGAATGCCAATTTCTTGCACCGGACGAGACGTTTTCTACTTCTTTTTATATTGCTACACACTTTCTCTGTACTAGTTTCACTATTTTACTACGCCCTTTTGCAGATCTGATGAAAAAAAGGAAATTAATAGGACTGCCTACTGGATTCTAATGTTGAATTTCCGTTTTGAAATTACAGAGTTTTAAGAAATGACAGGAAATAGAAAAAATAATTAACGGGCTTCGAATAAATTTTCAGAGTCATTATCAAGAAAAATTCAGTGGAAATTTTTAATTTAATTCCGATAACTTCTTGATGTCTGCATATTTTAAAATTTTCCACACGTATTAAAAACTAATGCCAAATGCAATTATTTATTACCTTTATGGCTTAGAGTTCCCAGTTGCTGTACAATGTATAGTAAAATAATTATTCTTAAAGAGTAAAAACAAAACAATAGATAAATAACCGGCCAAGTGCAAGTCGGACTCGCACATGAAGGGTTTCGTGTCATCATTATATTAGAAATACTTCCTTTTTTTACAATATTCAAGTTTTTACCTATTGTACCTGTTTTTACCTAGATAGTCTTACAAACATCCGAACAACTTTTTAATAAAAAAACAGCCTTTATTTATTTACATAGAGCATTATTATCTACCGTTTAAAATCTACGCTACTCTAAAAAAAAAAAAATGAATGAACAAGTTGTACACAGATTATACGTGCACCTAACATTGTTTACATTTTTCCACTCATCTCGAACCGGTCTTCAAGAGGTCATTGGAGCGATAACACTCTAATTTACTATCCAATTTGAATGTCCGCTAGAACCTTCTTAACAAGCCTACGCACTACATTTCACGATAAATGTACTAATTGTATCATCTGTGTGATATTTTACTTTTTTTATTTATTTAAAGGACTTTGTCGCAAAGCGACCACATCGTCCCGTATTGTACAGTAATTCCACTGTATGTGATGAAGAAGAGTGCATTTAGTGAAAATAATGTTACTATTAATATCAAAAGAGATTCCAATTAAAGGACAATAGCTAATTAAGTATATACCTACTATGTTTAGTTTAAATAAACATTTATCAGAATACCTCTGCATCTCTACTGTATACCTAACTATGTTGATATCACGACGCATATTTTGAGATTGTTTTATTTTTTTTTACTCTTTTGGAATTAAACGCTGTAGCTGCTACAGATGTATTATTTCGACACAATTGTAATTAACCGGAGATTTTGCAACGAATAAATTCCGGTCTGGTTACTTAAAGCGAAAGGTCGAACTTCTGAAATTGTGGCATTGTTGCTCTATTGAAAGAGTAACAGAAAAATGAGAATGTGTATTTAATTCTATAGTAAAACTGTGAATGTCGCAACCTTAGAAAGGATTTGGTATCTAAAAATAAAGCAAAGATTGAATACTAAAATTAAAATTGTTATTGTATGACTACAGAAAAATAAAAATTACATTGTTACTAATTTATTAATAACTTTTGGCAAACTTCGCCTTCATTTGTCTTAGATGATATCGTACCTAAGTACCTACTATTTTATACGAAGCATCCAGAAAAAAGTGAGGTCAATTTTTTTTACGATCTAACGTAGGTATGTCACCGATCACTTTCTGCCGAGCAAATGTACCAGGAAACGGTATCATTAACATTGTTCCCAAAACTGAGTTTACATATTTTTTTCTGTGACTGATTATTAATTTTAGTCAGTGCACGAGTCCTTCTTTACAAGGGTGAGCTAAATTTAAGCAGGACATAGATAAGACTCTGCTTATGTACTTATTGTATTAATCTTTATCTTTAATTTCATTTAAATCTGTCGATAAGTTTATAATAAACACACATTAAAGACGTCAGTAACGCACAACACAACAAAAATGGTAAACATTTATTACCTATTACATATTTAATGATAAGGAAGATAAAGATATTAAGCAACAGATAATATAAATCGTTGTATTATGTCGTAACAAAACAACTGTATGTCGTAATTTCAAAACAACATACATTATAATATCTTATAATAATGTTTTTGCTTATTATTATCACTATATCATTAACTCTAACACTGTATGAGTTCAGAAGATTGCAGTTACCTAAGAGTTTTCAACTAATGCATTTATGATATGATAGTAAAATACTTAGAAGAGATATAATACTAGTAGAACATTTATTTGACGGCTCCGTAGCCTAGTTGGTAGTGACCCTGCCTGCGAAGCGAGGGATCCCGGGTTCGATTCCCGGCCGGGGCAGATGTTTATGTGACAGATAAATGTTTGTTCTCGGGTCAAGGGTGTTAGTGATGTGTTATTTGTGTTGTCCATGCCACCCGCGATACAGGGAATCCTAGTGCGGGGGTATGAGTGTGTTAGCGTTTATTTATTTATTTTATTTTGTGTCACGTAGGAACTTCTTATATTCTAACGGTGCAATAAACTGTTGAAAGAGCTTTTGAAATGTAATGGTTAGTTACGAAGATGTAATTAAAGTAAAATGTTAGAAGGGATTAGGTAAATAAAAGGACATCAGGCAATTTCCATACTTCGTTAGTCCAAAAAAACAGCGCGGGCAGACCTTGGATTATTTCCAATAGTTAGATCATACTAAGAACTTAAAAAAATATGTATATATGGACTTAACCCTGTCACTATATTATTTTAATGTAGAGTACCATAGAGCAAACGAGTAAGAAGAAGAGATACATATTTCCCTCTCCTTTACTCATAGCATCACGTTGCCTGGGCACCTATATACGTTGGTAGTATGTCACATACCCATTTGAATTCTAATGTGGCTAGTTTCTCAATGACATGTTTAGCTTATATAACTCACTTGGATCTAAAGTAATCTTATGTCTTGGGATAAAGGAATCGTTGACCAATATAGCTCTTCCATAGACATCCATAAAAGTTACTGTACCGATGATTAGCCTAGCATAATTACCTTAGAAATGACAAGCAAATATTTAGCAAAACTACTTTCCTTTTTGTTTATTTATCCCTTCGCAGGATAACTTTAAATTTTAGGCACAATTTTAGGGCCAGCGGAATTTGTATTCAGCCAAAAATAACTTTTAGTTTTTAGAAATTATAGGTAGGTACTATATATTAGATGAGCTCAGAGAAAAATATACCAAATGAGTTCTGTTACACCTTCACACTTAACCCCTAATTCGTTAAGCAAACTGAAAACTATCAAAATGCATGCAAATAATGACAATGCAATCCGCTTTCAAAACTTTCTATATTCTAGCCATAGCCATCACTAGCATTACGTTCAATTCCCAGTAATGACACGTACCTATCTACATTTGTGTAATTTTTTGTAGCTTTGCAATGAATAATGATGTTATGATTGACATTTAAGCTCTCGAGACAACTAGGTACTTGGTAGATGAGTTACACGTAATCTGGCAAGACGAATGTTATTTTCGTAAATTAAACAAACTAGTATTGCAATTTGGTTTTGTTGTTAGATACTAATGCTATTACATTTTTTTAAGATGTTTTAAATTGATACATGAAATTAAAACAAAACGCACACTCCCACACGTTTGATATGCAAGTACGTCGCACACGCGCACGTCAACACATGAAGGTTGACATTTGAAATTAGCAACTGCCATTATGAGTTGTGGTCACAAGTCAATGATTACTAAAGAGAACGTCATTTGGCGTAAAATTAGTGAAACTAGTGCCAAAAACATTTCAGCTAGTTAGTGCTAAGTACCTAGTTACCTACTTATTACTAAATAGTGCTTGAATGGTCGTAAGCATTACCTAAATTGACAAAACACTAGTGTACTTATACCTACGTTAAATTTTGAAAGTACTGGGTATTCAAAAGATTCTTAAAGTGGCAAACACTACAAAAATAGGTATCCCAGAATACATATTTTGTAAGTATGTATTTAGTCAAAGCCTTTCGGCAAGTTATGTGGTCATTGACCTTTGAGTTTTGGTAACTGAAAGCTGACAGTTAATGGTTAATAAATTCTTTCATAGAGGCTGATTACTGTCTGGTGGAATTAATCAACAACGGTGACGGGAATTTTGTATTCAGTCAAACGAAAGTAACATCAATAATGAATCGCATATTATGTGTTTCCAACAGATATTTTCGCTAGTTGCATCATTATTTTCAGTAATAATGCATTGCACAATGTACACAATCTATAGCTTTCATCGTCTATTTGTTTAGTGAACACAGATTAACAGAATTTGACTAGGTATTACCGTAATAAGCGGTTTTGATCATAACTAGAAAAAGATTACTCTTAATATTTTTTATATGAAATATTATTATGTAAGTGTACTAACTGTGTATCTACATAAAACTGATTGCATCCAACTGATAAAAAAATTTACGCATATTAATTGTTATTGATAAAGGAATTAATTATCTAATCTGTAGGTATCTAGTAGGTACTTATGTACCTAAATGAAAAGTACAGTACCATAGTATTGTACTCACATAATATGGTTTTATAGAACTAATATTTATGTTAATGTTGAAATTTTTTTTTAATCTTTCTTTTTTTTTGTAAGGTGCGTTGGGGTAAGAACGGAAAGGGGTTAAGACCGTATGAAACAAATTATTCCCGAATACGAGCGTATTTTTTAATTTTGTCGACATTGCGCACAACACCATAATGTCTTGAATCGCCAAGTAGTTTTCGTTCGTCGATCCAGCGAACCGAACGCGAGCAATGGACCATATAAAAAATCATTGTAACTTTTGTACTTTTATCTAAAATCCGATCTTTCCCTTGCACTTTTACATGAATAATTTCTCGAAAGTATGAGGTATTTAAATAACATGTCGTCTGAATACTAAGTTTTAAGTATCAATAGTCGTACGAATCCGATTGAAATAATGATCTGATCACTATTACTTGATATCCGGTGTTACCCCTCACGGGTAAACATCGAATGAATACAGTATTAAATCGAAGCATTGGTTGTCAAACTTTAATTTCATAACTATATTTTTTGTAAAGTGTTATAACTGTATTTCTTCTGATTGACTTTATTCTTATTCTGTAATCGTAAGAAAGGTGTTTGTAACTGTTCTTTTTTACTTATTACGTATTACAGCAGCAAAAATTTTGCAAATTTCTTACAATTATTGTACTAGAATTAATCAAAAACACATATCTTATGATACTTCCCACATATACATGATACATTAAATTTCACTCAAAAGGTAATAGCAAAAATCGTATCCATTCGATCTTTCCTTTGAATCAGGGTTATTAATTTTTTAACGAGGCAATAGTTTGAGAATCGCAAAATGTAAAATATATGCATCTGGGGGTAAGATCGGATGCCAACTAGTAAAAAAATAATAATAACACTAGAACACTTTTATGCCAACTTGTACATTTCTCATTTTTACATATCTTTCTGAGCGTTAAAGTTCGGATAAATATATTTTATGCACCTTATTCTCACAGCAATATAAAAGGGTTTAAAGGAGCATCCGAACTTTCCCCCGGATTCATTTTTTACATAATGGTAAAAAAAAAATAAGTGTACTTTTTAAGTCCGTGAAACACAGAAACTCTGAAGTTTATATGAACAAACGAAATTTCAAGCTAATCTATGTTTTATAAATAACAGTTTGCGCCACATTTCAATGATTTTTATTCAGAGGATGTCGAGACAATTAAGTTTTTAGAACACCTTTTCAATTGACCCAAATTCCTTCCGCTCTTACCCCAACACACCCTATGCATCTTCGCATCCAGCCAACTAATTTATCGATTATTCTACATCCCACTACAGAAAACATTCGTTCAATACTAATTTAGAACCGAACAGCACAATAAAAGTAGGAGTTTACTTCTACCTAAAAAATTATAAAAAAAAATAAGTGACTACAATATCTTACTTACATATTTACCTTTGAGACCAATTTAAAAACAACAGTTTGATGGATGTATGAGGATGAATGTATAACAGTAATTGTAACGCATGATGGCACCAAATATTTCTTGCTGCCGTTCACGTAGACATCCACATTTTGCGTTAACAAAAAAAACATCTTAAGCGAAAGTTTTGAAACCCCACATAATCAGTGAGAGGCCACGAATGCCACGAGTATGTTAGAGTGGTAAAACATATGTTCCATTCTATTTACCATGTACCATTAGCGTCATGCTCTTAATGTCATGTAATTACTGCGGTAACGCAATTTATTCTCTAGTGTATGGTAAAGATGTATCTGCTTAAGATGATCGTTTATTCCACAAAGACCCGTGAAATCCGGAGGCTTTTTAGAAACTCTGTGAGATAAATTAGACCTCTGGAGATCTCGGATGAATGGCAACCCTGTTGTGACTTAAGCCAAAAAATTGAAAACTGCTATGCAATTGTCGAAATAATGCATACAATCTGCCCGTTTGTTGGTTCGTATTGTCGATGAATTCTATAAATAACATGTGCAGAAATAATCGATTTTCTATTTTTTTTATTTTTTCCTCTTTTGATTTCATGTCTCGGGGGAAAATGTGGTAACGACACAATACCACAAGAGAGATTTGTTCTCTGATGTTGTTTTTTTTATGACATCACCAAGAATACGAAAGGATTGAAGACTTATTACGTTTGCAAAATCTGTGAGTAGGCAGAGAAGTACTTAACGTCAACAAAATGAATAAAAAAAAATAAACGATGGATTGTCCAACTTCTTATTGGATGTGGTAACTCGTAACTATTGACGAAGTACCTAATGCTTGATAACTTGCGACATCTATAATAATCGCCGCTGCTGACAGCAAGTGTTATGGAAAGAACCGGCGAGTTCATTTGCGCTGTTTATAAAATATTATAATTTGTTATGCAAGTAGGTACTTTTTGATTGGTAAATAAGAATATTATTTACAATGTCAAGATATTGTCAAGACAAATTAAAGCCCATTGGCTTTCAAAAGCCTGGACGTCCACTGTTGGCCGTAGGTCGTCATTAATTTTAACCGGCCCTGAACTTTCTGAGTCCGACTTAGAAGAATAGGTAATCTAGTAATAATGAAAATAGTCGTGGAATATCTAATTTGATTTAACTTTAATAGCCTTTTACAATGAAGAGGAATCGAATAATACCTTACGTAAAGGCGTTGAGGCAATTTTTTCGAGCTTGCTTACTTGATCAAGATTTTCAAACATTTCAACCCCACGCAACGGGAAATCCTCGAAACGGCCATGGTAAACATTGATTATAGTTTGCGAAACTCTATTAGAATGTTAAACAAAAGCTAAGTATCCATAAATATTTAATATAGGTACTTAAAACGTTCTCACAAAACAAAAGGTTTATGTTAAAGGCAAGAAACAGTTGCGCAAAGCTTTCGCGTGCAACGTTGTGAGCAGTTAATGTGCAAGGCTTGCTAAATTTTGAAATCAATATGTCGCTAGCGGTGTCCATTCTGTACCATGTCAGATAACCATTGACCATAAGTCGCGTGCAAGGTAACCGTGTGAAAAATACATTTTATATGCTTCCATTAAAATTTATTATCCAATGTGCAAGCAATAACAATCAAGTAGTCAATTCAAGTTTTACGTAAGGAAGGGCCATTAAGAGACATTCAGCAGAAGAGCGTGCAAAGGTTGTTCTATAAAATAATTTATCTTTTGTAGTTTGGTTGGTCCCTTAGGTTAGTCCACATCATGTAACTTCCTACATTTAACTTTCCTATAGGTAACTTCAGTAAATTCTCAACACAATGCATAACTTTTGCGTTGATTTGATTGGATTAGGTTAGGTTTAAGTGTATTTCGTTATAAGGATGGAAAATAAATTGCTCCCACTTCCAAGGGGGACCCTAAAAGGTGTCCAATTATTTCGAAACCGCGGAAGAACACGCAAGCGTACCTGTGATTTCGATTAGCAGTGTCGAGAATGACGTACCTACATGAAGATTTTCCCACGAAAAAAAAAAAACAAGTTAATCCCAGTAGAAATGAGGGTCCATTGAGCATTAATTGGTACATTGTAATACAGATGTCACCATAAGAAATATGCCCAAATCCCCATTAATACCAATCAACACTAATCCGCGGTTTCGAAATTTACCTTAATGAGTCTAATTACTCGTGAATTGTGTAAGCTGTAAAGCCTACTGGTTTTAAATCAAACCGCCTACATAAGCCTCTTTTTGCCTATTAAGAAATTGTTTATCACATCTTGTGAAGGTAACTTATCGTGTGGTAATAGCCAAAATTAACTGATGAAGCGTTGTAATTAAGATAGACAATAATCAATCAATTCGTGACTGCAGAAAAACTGTGCCAAACGTAACAAAGGATATGCTAACTAAGTCAAATGATGTCTGATCAGACAATGATTCGTGAAATAATTAATATAATTACCTATACGTAAAGGACGCGCACAGCGAAGAAGATGCGTGTCTCAATATAGCTATAGCCAGCGTAGGTATTATTCCTTTTCGATATGACTCCCGAGGATTTATTCAGACATTATGAGATCTTTTAAAATGTTGTCAAAAATTATTCTTCACAACTGAGCCTCATGACAGATATTTTTCAAATGCTTTAATTAAATTTAAATTGGGTCTCCCTAGAAGAGTGAGACCCGTTGATTGATTTAAAACAACGAGAAATTTAGTAGGATTGGGACTGGTCGTCAGTAAAAAAATTGTGAACGGATTTCTTAATTATTTTTAAAACAACATTTAATTTATTATTGTGTTCAGTTTTACCGAACGTTTAACGATTTTTTTAATTTCTCATGAAACAACATTATGTTTATTATTAATTTAATTAGGTATGTTGGACGTTGATGTTAGAATAGCATACTCCTATCTCGTATAGCCGCAAGGACCCTAAAATTTATTGATATTTCGAAACGAAACTTGGAATAATTATCTCATTAAATTAATATATTGCGCTGGAATAATTCTGTCATCTTAATCAGTAACCACATTAAGACACTATAATTATAACGTATATAAATTAAATAATTAAAAGATACTATAGTTACGTTTCATGGATGAAAAAATGGGCTTTACAATTAAATAAAGTAATAAGTAAAGAATAAATAAATACGCACCATTCACTGGTTTATAATTACTCACTATGTTTATTTTTATATTACACTTGATGATTTAATAAAAAATTCACATCTTTTAAATACATTTAGCGTTAAAAATTGAGCTCCTTCAATTTTATTATACGTGATAGGTAACATACCTACCTATTCATATTATGTTATTAATTTCCCTTGATTCGAATTCCAAAATCAAAAAAATGTGACAAGTTTTTTGGTAACTGGGTATTGTTATCGGTTCACTATTTTAAAACGGATGATGTAAAATTCAAGTACAGTAGTTCGACAAGTATTGCAATGATGAACGAATGGTAGCATGTCTTTAGTCATTTCAAGGACCTTTATTTTGTCAGCAGTAAATTTCGATAATGTATGTCACGGCGAAACACTTAACGTTAACGCGCTTTTAACTACTTAATATAAAGAGTTAAGAGATAAGACTAGGGTTGCCATACGTCTGGGTAACCCCAGATTTGTCCTGGTTCATGAGGGGTCAAGAGACGCTCGGGGTTTTTAAAAACAGGTAAGTAGGTACGCTTTTTGTGTCCGGAGAATAAATGATTATTTGAATTTCACAACTTTGTGCGAATTATTGACTTTGACTCGTTTGATATGCATAAGTATGATATCCAGCATGTTTCTATCTTAAACAGTGATAGAATGTCACTTATATGTATGTCATTTTTGTGTTATTTTGGCGACTCAATGTATAAATTAGGTGTCTCTTAAACAGTGACCTAAAAAATAGTATTCGGAAGACACGTATAATAGTATAAAGGACTTGGCCGACTCATTCTCTGTCTAATTGGTAATGCAATCCAGAGAGCAGTTATAGTAACTGTGAGATTTATTATTTACTTGCTTGCAAAAAAGGTAAATCTTCAAGTTTTTATAGCCATTGTAAATTACAAAGTAATCCTTATGATTTTTTAGTTTAGTACAATTCAAGGTTACAGTAACCACAAAGCGATGAATAGACAGAGACGTAGCAACATGTGCTGAAAAAACATAAAACCTATTACAATTTTACTATTATTGTTTGTGTTGTTATTTTTAAAACACGTAGTTACGTAGTTAAAATGATGTCGGTTAAAAGTTATCCGACTTATAATTTCGTACAATAAGTGATACTTAAAAGCGGCCATTAGGTTGTTGTGGCAAAATTTCTTGAGCGATTTCGTGCTTTGAAGGGCACATTAAGCCGTCTGACACAGTCGTTATCGTAGATCACACTCCTTAAGCCATATTGGAGATCTTTGTTGTTCTTGGTCGTGACATCATCTTGAAATTGTCGCTCCTAGGAGCCCCTTTATTAGCCATCAATCCTCAGCACAAAACAAGTAGCTATAAAGTTTTATAATTTGAATGTTATCTTGTCAAAATGTACTATCGTTGACGTGTCTACTTATTATAAACTAAGCCCTTCAAAATCAATTAATTAATGGAAAGTTACTACGAACGTATTACGAAAATGGTGAAAGGTTACCGAAGGCTAGAGAGCCGGTGGATTCATGTTAACATGTGCTTTATTTACATACTTACTCTGTTTTACTGACGTTCTGTGATTGTAAAACAGCTGAGCAAGGTCAAAATGTCAACGCAATCCCTATAATTATTTGCTGAGGAGTTACTCACCTATATTTTTATGGCAACAAGATAAAATCACATTTTTAAATCCAATTAATAGTCGCAAATTCAGAATCTTTACGCAATTTGACTTTTGGTATCCATGTAAAAATTGAAAACTGGAATAATAATTACATTATAATTTTTTTTTCCTTATTCATATTACCACCAGAAATAAATTCGAATATAATTTTATTACATCAAATTTTTTACATAATTTCAAGCACAAAAAAACTGTAAAGCATTAAGTGGTCAAGTTTTCCTCATTAGTTAGTGTAGATAAAAATACATAGTTAATTAACTTCTACCTATCTTTTAAGATTTATTAACGCTTTTTTGTTTAATGCTTAAGAATTAGTATAATATAATGTAAGAAGTATATGGTAAATACAAATTAAGTTCAACTAGTTGAAGTCTATTTTTGGAAATAAATTTTTGATTAAGTATTCACTTATTTTAATTACACAGCTATAATAACAATTGTTAACATTAATATAAAATTAACTAAAGTTCGAATGACATAAAAACTTGTTTTTTTTTTATTTTTAGTGGCGATCTCGTAAATATATTTACAATTTAAATGTAATTCTGTGGTAGAGCTCTAATTGTAATTTCAATTAAATATTGATTAACACCAAACAAGATTTAAAATCATAATGAATTATTTCTCACATTCCATTTATATTGTTTTGTATTGTCCAATAAATAAAGTTTAATGCGAAATCATTGATCAGAACGTAGGAACTTTTTATTATTTTTGTACCAGAAACAGCTAAAATAACCTTTGTTTTTTAAATCCACTTATAACGTTATGGGATTTAGTAGAAAAAACGATTTATCTTTTCACAATTTATAATTTTTAAGAAACATACTAAACAGATTATTGTTTTAATTTTACTTTCTCAGTAGCCAAGGCAAGTTTGCGGATATTGCAGAGACAGCCAGCCGATGCCTCTTGCAAAATAGCGTCTTTTGATCCAATAGTTTCTAGAAGGAACTGCACGACTCCAGCCTGTAAAAAAATATTCTTCTTAAAAATGTATAAAAAATATATACTTATAAAAAAAATATTAATTTGCAAGTATGTAAATAACTGCCATGTAACTGATTTTTAGGTTTAAAATATGCATAAAATATTTAGTGCTATTTAAACTTTAAGTTACTTATACATCTCACACCCACACACACTGCTCATTTGCTAAGGTCAAAGTTTTGTAATAATTTCTACGGAAAAACACAGATGTCTTCTTGTCTTTACGAAATACGATATACTCGTATATAACCAAGCAAATAACAATATCGTTCACTAAATGCATTTTATGGAGTATAAATATGATATTTCTTATCATCATCATCACCAACGGGTGATTACGTAACGTACGTTATTCTACGGAATAACATTAAAATCGACATCGAATTTCCTGGTTATTTTAAAAATCTTAACATCAATTTTAAACTCGTTATGGTACAAGGTAAAAATACTAATTCGTTTACTAGCTCCCTGACCTTGAGCTCTAGTAATGACATTGATATTAAAACATTTATATCTTCAAGTTTTCCTCATATGTATCTATTTAATTGGGCAGTTATTATAAATTTTACTTTCTCTATCGTCTATCTGACTGCCGGAAATGTTATATCATTCTAAGAGTTCCGACATAATTTTTACTATAACCAACAAGTTAAGTAAATGTTGCCTTCAGTCTTTTAAATTGAAGCAGATGACTTTTTTCCACAAAAGTTATTTATGGACTTATCGTATAACCGCTATTATTTTTTTAGTATTATCTTAAATTTTGTAGGTAAGTAAGTACCTATATTTTTTTTCTCTTAAAAATTCCTAAGGGAGAGAAAACCTAATCCTAAATTCCCAAATGTCTTCTGGTAACCCTAATCGAACACGAAAATCATCGGGCGCTACAATTTTTATTATTTTTAGTATTCGTTTATGCATTCGTATTTATTCCTTTGTGTAATTAATTAATAACGAGTGTTCAGAATACACTTTACCTACATAATTATTTTCATAATGGTTCAATTCATAAAATGCTAATGAGTGTCATAAAATAATAACACCCATTATGATTAACAATGGAAAAAAAAAACTGGAAACAAAATTGCAATGGAAGTTAACGTTTAAGAATTGCAATATTAATAGGTACCGGGTTACAGATAATAATTTAATGCAGTTTATTAGTATTAACTAGATTTCATTTACGTTAAAAATGGCGGTTTTTAATCAGCCAATGAGCACATCACTAATGAGAAATCCCGGTTCATGGTATGGTACCAAATAACAAACATTTTTCTATTAAAATAATAAAATAAGTTTTCCCGCCAGAATTGAAGTTAGGAATGTTCTGGATTCCGATATATTAGCCTTGAATGCTTCGAACAAGAAATCTGCTCAGTTAAGATTAAAAAAATGCAACCTATATTTGTTTTAAAACGATACATTTAATTAATGTAAGTGACAGCAATCCTTCTAATATTTGGTAACAATAAAAAAAAAACTATATCGCAATGCATATTAAGAAATATTTTATTTCATGAATCTCCATGGCACACTTGTTCTGGAATTTTCAACATTCTACACAATTAATTATCAAGGACATTTTTTACTTTTAATATTGAATTGTTTTTTGTGTCACATACAATTTGCAAGTTTTTGTTTCGCAATATTTCAACACAATTATCGTAATTAATTAAATTAATATAATTTTCGTCACTGAAATATTTTGATGAGAATTTCGTTGGGCAAACACTGAATAACTCAATCGTATTATATCTTAAAATAAAAATATTGTAGATTAGTTTCTCGATAAAAATAATGGGTAAAAAGACTTTTGAAACTTTAAACTTATTTGTTTTAAAAAAGAAAGATGAATTGCTCTTGGTGTGGCTGTTCCTTTCTTTATGTGTTGTTTACAATCTTTCAATGGGTCCTGGATGCAATTCCAAAGAAGCAATGAATTAAATGATGAATTTAAATTTCTGTTCTTTCTAGATGTGTTACCTTTGTCTACTTTGTATTCTATGGGACCCAATACACTGACTGACTAGAATAGGGCTATAAGTGTGTAGCATTAAAAAGTAATAAGTAGGTACTCACGGCATGCATGGTGACGCAATTGACAGAGTAGAAGGAGAGGTGGTAGAGAGCCAGCGCGGTGGCTCGGTGGACAGCGGGGTCCCGTGACGTCATGTAGTTCACCAGGGGTGTGATGGCACCACGTTTACCGAACTCCTGGCGGTTCTGAGCCCAGTCGCAACAGTACGCGATCGCCACCCCTAGGTTAGCTCGTAGATGGTCGTCGGTTGTCCCAACTGTAAAGGGATTACTCTTTTCTTTACTTATGTACCACATACAAAAATATATAGACTAAGACTTCAGAACAAATGAGCGTAGTAGAAGAAAACATTACGTTCTTATCAAATGATAACGTTTCCCGGCACACTGCTCTACAAGCATTGCTCTGTGACATATTATGTCAAATCGTAAATAAAAAATAAAAAATGACGTCATTTTTTTGTTCTAAAGACTCAGTCTATACATTTTTGGTTTGAGTTTTGCACTTTTAACAAGAGTCTAGATATGGGGCGGTTTCAATTGTTCATAAAAGATGTAACATACGCACCTATAGCATAAATTAAAATTGGTAAAAAAGAATGATTTTGAAATGTAATTTATGATTCATTGTAACTTTCCTTTGGTCTGAGGTAACATTATTGCTAACTGAGCCGTAATATTGTCGCAGTAATGTTGCAACGAAAACCTTCACAACGGATGGATACGATAACAAAACGTGTCGTCAACGACAAGTCGTAAAGCTAAAATAATAAGCTACACTGATGTCGTAAAACCAAAGAAGGTATGCCGTTATTTCTTTATTTTACTTCTACCTTAATAACTATTTGCCTAAATTGATCTGGTTCTTAATAATTTCATTAAAAGAAATAAGCATAAATTGAATTAGGTATACATTTTCAATTACGCAAATCCGGACTTTTATCTTTGAATTACGATAACTATGCTTAAAATAACGTGCGCATATATTTTTTTAACCTTGGCCGATAAGTAACACATTCAATAGGAAGGTCATACGACGACTTTTAAAATAATTACATTTAATATTTAAATAAAAAATAAATAAACAAACAACAAATAAAGCAACATTATTACTAAAATGTGTTAATATCCATAAAATAAAATAAGAAAAAATATCATGAATAATGAATATTATAATTTCATTTCACGGTTGTTTGGTGATTACCAAAACTAATCCTGATGGTCGTAATAAAATGCAAGTTATTTTTATGGCATTGTAAGTAAGTTTTTACTAAAAAAAGTGTTTATTTGTTTGCTTTCTTAATTTGATTTTACGACGACTTTTAAATGACGAAATATCAAAATTAAAATTTATTGCGTTATTTTTTCTTTGATTACTTTACTGCCAATATTACTTACCAAGTTTAGAGAGCTTAGCCACGACACCGTGATCAGAAATAACGGCCAAATTTTCGTTGTCTCTCGCAATAGTCGCAATTGCTGCACACACTGCTGATAGTACATTGTGATCATCTGAATCCAGCAAGTCCACGGTTAGTTCCAACGCTCCTACGAAGGACCTGACCATTTCTCCGGAGTCTGCGGCATTTTGCACACAAGGACTGAGTGCTAGAGCCGCGTTGGTCTGAACCTTCTTGGAGTCATTCTTGAGCAGCGACCAAACGAGCCTCACTCCATCTAACTCATCGATTTCATTCATACAGTTCGGTTCCTTAGCGCACTCCATTATTACCAAAGGCACATTTTCGAGCAGTGGCTTATACGTATTGTTGAGATGATGAACTGAAAAGTTACATACACTTATTTGTAGAATCGATTAAGAAATGTTTTTCAATTCACATAACAATACGCATTAATTCAAGAGACTTACTTAACATGGGAATGCCCCCTGAACTCTGTATCTTATTTCTATTAGGCTGATATTTAGCACATTCTGCCAATGCGCCAGCAACATTGGTTAAAACGCCATTGTTTTCATCGTCGAGCAAGCTGACTAAAATTGAAACTGCTCCCAAATGATCCAGCTTTCTGACACTGTGGTCACTGTTGGCGCATTTCCACAATGCACCTGTTACAGCGGCCATTAATGGTTTGTTGGCTCTGTTGCTGGAATCCTGGGCTGCTTCTACGAGGAGTTCTAAACCACCTGCCTCCCGGATCATGTCTCTTGTTATGGAATCACTTGCACACTTGTATATCGCCAAACTGCAGTACATCTTAAAAAAGTTTAATTTAAAAACTTAAATGTAAATTCAGGTCACGGGTTATTCAAAAATCAATCATTGGTAAATATAAATAAACAAGATATTTTATCATGACAATATTAAGTAACAATTTTAAGAAGCTCTATTTTTTTATCTAAAAGCAAAGTTGCTGTATGCAAGATAAAATTGAACTACCTACCATACCGGACAAAACACATAAAAGTTTTCCGAAATAATTAAATAAAATGGTACAAACCTTAAGATCCTTATCTTCATTTGCTAAGTGCGTGATCAAATCGTCGACCATTTTCTCTGTCTGTATTGCAAGTTGGAAAGATGTCTCATTGGCGCACATCTGGAGCAAACCCACAGCTGGGACGGCCACGTCAAGATGAATCGTCTTCAACACTCTGGCTATCAAAGGAATCATGCCGTATTTTCTCATCGCTTCGCGGTTTCTTTGCGATGCTGACATGGACCAAAGAGCTTTGGCTCCTGCGCGAGCGATATCCAAAAATTGCAGTTCATCTTCATGTAATTCTTCGCGTGGGGTTACCAAATACCTAAAAAATAAAATCAACTAGAAAGTATACAATCGCACGCTTAAAATACAAGAGACCTAATTCAAAATGCGTCAAAAATGAGTTTGATACACTGTTGGTCTTATACTAACGCTCTCTATGACTTTACGCCGAGAAACCTTTTAAAAAGTAGCGTTTTACGGCTCGTACAGTTTTCGGTCTCTTTTACACTCGCGATTTTCGGTGACATGTTTTGTCATAGAACAGACGCAACCATTACTCACAGCATCGTTAGATTGGAAACATCTGTTCGTTTGATTTAAAAGTGACCTAATAGTGCATGTGTCTGTTC
>LGAG01000157.1:126985-143359 GCA_001278395.1 Lerema accius
GTGGTACCGGTCTTTAACTCCTATCCCCAACCCACTCTCGTGACAATATTGCAAAAATTACGAAGAGGAGTTTTTTGTCATTTATTTTTAAAATCCTCATATTTATTTACCCAATAGATTTAAAATGTATGAAGGTTAAAAAAAGACAATGATTATTGTTAGTTTCTAAAAATAATAACGTCATATTAAATGGACAATATTATAATAAAATATTTTGCATGCAAATTGCACATTATCTACAATATTACATTTGGAATATACTTATTTACTAATAATAGGAATTAGGAAATAATAAATTATTTTTTTAATATTATCAATAACATTTATTTATATCATGGTCGAGCGTTGTTTTTTGGGAGGTATTATGACAATTACCCGATTTCAAACACCCAATAATGAGGTTAGGTTACTTCATTCTTACGTATAACAAGTAAAATTAAAAAATATTTTTTAAACAAGCTTTTATTACTTGTTAATAAGAAAAAGAACTAAAAAGTTAAAATGCAAAATTTTAAGCCCCTACTGTTAACCGTTGAGGAGTTCAATCGTCTGGAGCCAATTCTGGTAGCAGTATCACATCATGCTTATTATAAACATGCATTGTCATCAGAACTGGACTAGTGTGTAAAATTTTAGCTCAATCGGACACCGGAAAGTGGGTGAAATTTAGCTTGCAAGATTTCATTACAAACACCGGACAGGTAAAACTAAATAAAAGCTTGTAAATAGCGAATAAATAAAATCACCATAACCTGATGTCATTATTTTATTTTTCAGCACGACAATGGGATCCAGAAGCAGCGGAGAAAATGTTAAGAGATGTAAGTCAAATAAAAATAAAACACAAAATTATGTATAACTCACATGTTACAAAATGTTTCTCTGTGTCTGTTTTATTATATTACTGCCTTTATATTATGAATATGCCATCATGTAACAGTCATCACAAACTACATACATTCTATAAAAGAAGAATCTCGAAAATACCTTTATTTTTTTATCATTATCTGTATACAACCTCAACATTTTTTTTTGTAATCTGTGTATCTATCTTAACCTCTCATTAATTTTTTTTCAGTCCATGAGTTGGCGGGAAAAGTGGGGCATAGACACAACTTTGCAATCTTGGGAAGCTCCAGAAGTCCTTGTCTCGCACTTCCCCAGCGGCAGTACAGGATTCGACAAAGAGGGCTCACCAGGTTTGAAACACAATCATCAATAAGAAGTTTACTATAAAATATTTTAAACGCGTATTCTGGCCTAGTTTCGGAGAGCCAATAGTAATTAATGCAAGGTCTACCACTTCCGTTTTTATCGGCTGCAGTTAAATGACATAAATTACGTGAAATGAAATCAAAAGCATAGATGTTACTTGTGTTGATGGCCGACAATGACCACTTCCCATCAGATGGATGCTCGTCTCGTTTGTTGGGTACCTACTTATATGATAAACCTATCTACTTACCAATTCTACAGTAACTTATTTTCTAGAGTTTCTTCTTTACCTGACTGACTGGCTGACGACATGAAACGTTAACGCGTTTCGGTTCCAATTTTAAAATCAGGTACCTACCTAATAAACGGGTTCCACTGGTCTTAATTGCAACGTCAAGGTGTAAGGCCGTTGATAACGTCATTACTGTTGAGAAAGTTATGAATATTTACAAGTTACTTATAAGTAAAAGATGTAAAAATGGCTCTAAGTCCGATTTGACCTAGTGTGTAGGGTTATTAAAAAAAAGGTACTAGGTAAACTAATTTTTATGTCGCCCAAAGGCTTCGATAACGCTTACGTTTGCTACGCAGCGATAACAACCGGGACTAGCCTTTATACCCTCTGAAAAACAAAAATCTCAATCAATTTTTGCTACTAGCGACTGCTAGCTAGCTGCGACCCATCCCTAACGACTGCGCCTACTTTTTCATAACATGGGCAATCACCAGATCGACAGAAAACACCAGACTATGAGAGCTTTCTACTAAGAAATGCTATATTTTTCAGTAATAATTGTGCCTTTCGTTGGTCTCGATGTGTGGGGCCTGTTGCACTCCGTGACGAGGACAGACCTCATACGCATGATCCTGCGTCATTTGGAAGGGTACCTCGCCACCGCGAGAGAACAAGCGGTCAAACATGGCTCAGCCGCGCTAAAGGTAAATATATACAAATACCCTCTATATACCAATGGACATAGACGAAGTACCTAATCAACTAGTACCTAAACATTATCAGAAAAACAAGAAATTTGACTGCGAAAAATTGGGAGAGTATTTTAGCCAAATTAATAACCTATTATAAGTTGAAATCTGTCAAGGCGTTTAGGCTCTAAGGCGCTAGGCTCTAGGCGTTAGGCTCTAGGCGCTAGGCTCCTAGCGCAGTCGGGTAAAAATAGTTCTTATTCCAATGGTAATTAGATCCACTTTACTTTCAGGTTACCATCATTTTTGATTTGGAAGGCTTCAACATCAGACAGTATGCGTGGAAACCCGCCGCAGAAATGGTGTTCACTCTCCTACAGATCTACGAAGCGAACTATCCAGAAATTCTTAAAACCTGTTTTATTATCAACGGTAATTAATCACTACACCAATTTGAGACCGGATGTATTATTATTTCGTAATTATTTTCGTGGACCATTCAAGGCTTTTTATTGCTCGCAATTTGCGTTTTTTTTCCTCTACAGGTAATGTGTCATGGATAAATAATGTTCAGACACTGATGTTCTGACGCAAAAACGTAAAAATTCGTGTACTTTCTGAACTTTGGATTCGTTTAAGTCGTTTCTTTATTATGGTTTTCTGAGCCGTATTTTTTGTAATGTTACAATACGATGTGTTGTCCGGATGTATGGGTATATAAAGCCTAATAACGATTTAATCGTAATGAGAACTGGGTGTTTGATCTGATAATATTAAAATCTGCACAATAAATTATACCCATAATATACCCAAAAAGACAAGCTTCAAAAACAAGATGAAGTTTTATCCAAAACAATAAAATGAAACCCTTAAGTTTTTATGTCTGTGACGAAGCCATACATACAACAATTCCTAACACAAAAGTGACCTTTATCATAATATATAAACCTTTGAACGTCCGATCAAATTTTATTAATATACATGGTCCTTTGAGTCGGATAACTAATGTCATTATAATATATTTTTTCAGCTCCAAAAGTATTTTCCTTAGCGTTTTCGGTGATAAAGAAGTTCATGCACGAGTACACGATCTCAAAAATCAAGATCTATGGAAGTGAATCCAAGAAGTGGCAGCCTCCTATACTAGAGATTATCGACAAAGATCAGTTACCAGCCCATTATGGCGGTACTATGGTCGATGCAAATGGCGATCCGAGATGTAGCTTGATCGTAAGTTGCTCGAATATTAATACATTTAAGGATTCCCCGAAACACTATGGTACTCATATGGATTGTTTCTTTTTAAATTGTGTAAATAATTCCCCCTAGACTTTGCAATGAGGATTACTCTGTTTTTATGTCCAAAGGCAGCTGACCCTTTAATATCAAGTGGCGGGTCTGCTTTCTTGTCAGCCCTTCAAAATATAAAAAAAACTGACTTGACTTTTACGAATCCAGATTCAAAGTTAGCTAGTGCCATTTATATGACATATTAACAATTAACTAACAATTAAAAATTAAATTAACAATTAAATTTAATTTTATAACTTACTCAGTGTAATGTAGGTATTGTTTATTATTAAAAACTCATGTTGTAGGTAAAACCAGGAGGCAAGGTGCCAAAGAGCTTCTATTCAAGAAATACCAACGAAAAAGACAAAGAGTACAAACGAGTCACGATAAAAACAGGCGAAAAATACGTTGTAGACCTACTCTGTGCCGACAATGAAAGTGTTCTCAAGTAAGTGCCACATTACTCTGTAAATGAAAAGCATTACTCTGTAATTATTATTACGTAAAGATTGTTACTGAAATTGCAAAGTGTTCAAAGACTTAAAATGAATGAATAGATTTAACTTTTAGGCCCGGGTTTTCCGAAAGTGTGCCTTAATGCCAAGGCCATAAACGTCACAATATCATTGCGTAATACCAACCTACTATCTTAATTCCAGATGGGACTTCGGCGTAGACAGTCATGATATAAAGTTCCTGATCAAGCGGCGCGACCAGGATGGAAACGAGAGCGTGATCCACGGGCCCCGGAAGGTGCCGGAGGGGCCCGCCGACATCGGCTTCCTGCCAGTCACAGGCCCCGCTACATGTATGTTCACATTATAACCATATTCTGTTTAAAAAAGTTCTCCAATCTCGATTTTAACAATCACTTTTTTGGGCAACCAAGACTACAGAGTTATAGTATACTAGAAGTCGCCGGCGGCTCCGCCCGCGTAATTTTCCCGTTTCTGGAATCTTTTTTTTTTGCTGCTCCTCTCCTACTCATCATAGCGTGATGTTATATAGCCTATAGGTTTCCTCGATAAATGGACTAACTTACACTAAAAGATTTTTTCAAATCGGTCCAGTAGTTCCTGAGATTAACGCGTTCAAAGAAACAAACTCTTCACATTTATATATTAGTATAGATTAATTTGTTAATTAGATCTACGAGATTGGAAGGATTTGATTTATATTAAATCTGCTATATTTAAGACAAAGTTACATGCCCATTAGGTGATATACGGAGGCACAATTTGAGCTACAGCGGCCAGGGCGGGAATTGTTTTTTAATGTAGTCAGAATATAAAATGAGCTTGCCGCGTCACCTTCCCCTGCCGCTGCCGCCTATTGATATTTGTGTGATAAACCTCGAATAGAACTGTAGGAGAGACACCGACAATCGGTTAATTTAATTTTAGTTTCGTTAGCAAGTCGAGTACCTACCTACTCGTAATTTCTTTACAAAATCGACATACATACATACATCAAAAAACGCCAGGTACATTATAAGAAAATTCCTTTTTTTCAGACTCCGTGATATTCGACAACAAGAGCGCGTTTCTCCGAAGCAAGAAGGTGTACTACGACCTGGTGATGACGGTCCCGAGCCGCGACCTCAACATGAGCGCCGAGCCCGAGGACGACATCGCCAAACTCGCCGCCGTCAACGCCGCCGCCGCTCACGACGAATAAGATCATTACCACAATTATTTAGTGTCTCTATATTGTGTCATTACTCTGTACTACGAACATAGACAATTAGATTTTTTTCTACCCATTAACGATTTGTTGTCTATGCCATGTATCTTTGTGCGTATTTTACTGTGTACTTAAATTAAATTAGTGATGCCACTACATACCCTAAGTATATTGCCGTAGAAAACCTATTGAAAAAATTAAATAATGTGATTGACTGTCCTCCACCATACATGTTTCCTATTTTTTATAACTCTGAACATGGCGCAGTAATGCGAAAATGGCGCGAATGAAATGCGCAGTGGCAAATTGCGTCCTCACAGAGTAATTAACTCTGAAGAAGAGTAAATATTAATTAACAAATTAAAAACTATTAGGTACTTAATTTTCACATTTGTTGTTTACGTTGATGCAACTTTAGCATTTTTTTCCCAGTTAAGTACTGGAAATTCCCAGAGAATTCAAATTTCGCCACTTCCAATTATGGTAGCAGTAATTTTTTTAACGGGCCATTACATGGGACTTTGCTAGTATAAAAATTATAATAACTAAAATAATACGTAGAATTAAGTTGAAAATACTTAATTTTTCTTTGTAGCTGACTATTATCAAAAGGTGTGTAATCTGTTATCATTACTCACAAATTATGCTTTAAAGTACCTATGAAATAAAGATATACAAAGTTTATTGTAATGTTAAATAATAAAATAGATATATTATTAGCCTTTTAAGACGGGATTTTAGTCGGGTTTTAAGTACCTAGGCAATTTTTTCTTAATTATTATTTGTATTTTTTGTATTGCTCAATACTTTAGCTTATAGTGCTTAGTTATTTAAGTTTTGAAAGGAGAAGCGTTTTCTGTGATAATCCATTTTGGAATTGAACTAAGCTCTCAAGCAAATTGAAATATAAATGTATTCAATAAATATATAGCGGCTGGGGACACCTACCATGAGTTTAATTTTGTTTTTAAGTAGGTACTTACTTCAGAAGATTAATTTTTTTTTCTATTTTTTTTCCGGTGGGCATAAATGTTAAATAAATAAAATGAAATGATGCTAATAAAAGTAATAAGCTCACAAAACTTGTGAAACGAATTGACTGTATTAGGCTGGCCCCAGCATTAGTTTTATAGTATTTGCAAAATCTTGGGTTTTGATTTGTAGGTTTAGGTTTTTATTAACTTTCACTACGTCGTTCAAAGGTTTAATGCGTATTTTAAATAATACATTTCAGATAGACAGAATATTACTGTCTAATTGACTGTACAATGTTTAAAAACTACCCACTTAACGCACATTTTCGAATGCGTGAAGAAACAATCTTTAAATAAATAGTATACTGATAAGTACTTAGTAAATTACTTAATATTTTTGCTCAAATATTTTAACGATTGAGTTCGCAATACAATTTTTTTTTTCAATTTCTTGCTTTTTTGCCATGTCAATTGTCAACTAAAACCTAGATAGGTTATACATACATTCCTTGATACATTTTAAATAACTATGTATAATACGTTGAGTGAATTGCCACCTTTTTTATTGGGAGGGAAACTAAGTCTTTCCAATACAAAATCATAATGTACTTAATAATTTTATAATCATCTTCACACCTGTTGTATTTGAGATAGTATTCATAATGCATTTACATTGACAGTACTAAATTATAATTATTGTGATTTAAAAACTTAATTACTATTATTATAAAACATGTGCATTGCAGCTTATAACCAAGGTGGTACCCAATGCTAGGGGAGGGGAGAGGAGAATAAGAATAGGAAAATTATAGTTAGGATTGTTAACAAATAACTTGTATGCATACTTAAAAAATGTTGGAAATTATAAAAATTTTATCATAGATAATGTGTGTGGATATTTATGAGATATATGTTTGTTTTGCACTTGAATAAGTATTACTAAGTTCATATTTTTGTAGTTCTAGGGGGTGAAAGCTACAGCACCCTGCCCAAAACTACATAAATATCACTTAAAATGTACTTAAGAAATGTTTTATGTACCTGTAGACTGCATCTAGCTAGATAATAATAAATGAAATTTGCTACTGTTTCAAAAATCTTTCATTGTTTCTACCCTAGACTGGCTATTTTATAGATTTTTCTTTTGATTTATTTTTAAATGTACCCAACCCAATGATATTTAATACTATAGATATGTTGCATAATTTCTTAAATAAAAACACTAAGAATTACCATATAAATTGAAAATTGTATTTTATCCAAAATGCTTAAAATTAAATACATCTTTTTGATTTAATATGTGCATAAGACATTGAAAGATAGTTACACTGATTGAGTGTAATTTTTATGTTCTATTCAGAATAATTACCTATTACTAAATGTACAATATCTGCTATTCGCTTATCTGTTAATCTAACTATAACTTCCACTTCAGTTGATATTGTTGATCAAAGGTTTGTACCTTTTTCTTGAATATATTAAATCATACTGTGTTGTACCCTGACAAAATTATAATATCACACATTTTATATAAACAAAACTACAGCATAATAATCTTTCATATTTGTCAACTGATAAAATTAAATTTATTGTACTCCCAATATACTAAAATCCCCAGCATACCTTATCAATAAGATCTTGAAGATACCATACAGAACTAACAGTTATATCAGCTATAAAAATCATGTCAATGTCTCATGCCAGCCAGCAGCCTTCAATATTACTCAAAGAAGATAATAACATATTATTAGTTATAATAACAGTTTATGTTAACAATTCATTCATCATCATCAAACAACATCCTCAAGAGGTCGATCTTGTTACACTGACTGCCTTCTAATCGTTGTACTCCCTTCCACTTTATAATAGTTGGGATTACCATCAGCTTACACCGTTTATCTGTTCTGAATGGACAAGCTTTGTCCTTCCAACTGAAAAGGAATATTGTCGTTTTTAGTGTAAAGTTCCACAATTTACAATGAAAACTAAGATTGGCCTGTGGGAAATGCTATTATTTATTCATATTAAAATATGATTAGAGTGTTCCATGTAATACGATAACTAAAAGCAAATAATACTTAGGCAGACCATTAAATACTTCAGTGAGCTATTTATAGATACTTACTAATCTCTGTCACCAACATCAACATACACAAAGATTGCATCTCTCTGTACTTCATTCAAAAAGGCTTTGACAATTGGTTCAGCTGAAATAAAAATTAAATTATTTATATTCTTGTCAAACTATACTATCTAATTTAATATGGCATAGTTATTTAACTACATTACCTCATTTGAGATAATTGATTTTGATATGTTTTTAACCATATGTCCAAATACCTAAAGATAACAATCTCTCAATACGCCCATCCATCATATCCTATTTCAAAGTATTGTCTAAATTGAGCTAATTATGTATGTTCATTGGAGCAGGTTTACAACTAAACTAGGGCTTTTAACATAGCTGACCCTCTAATTAGCTTATAGACATAACATATACCACTGAAATTAGTCTGTACAGTACACTCCAGCACTTTATTCACCAAATCCTAGGCCTTAAATTTATTATTGTGTTGAGATGGAATTAAACTAAGTTCCTAAAAAAATATGTCAGATTGTGTATCCTACATACCCAATTGACAATAAATACACCAACTTCTCCCATTTTCTTTTTTGCTGCCAGTAAAGAAAAAGTAAATGTTATGGGGTTTTTTGGGCATATTTTCTGTGAAAGATGTGAACTCTTCATAGCTGTTTAGACTTTGTATTTTTACTTTCTTCTTGCCCATTATACTCAAATGACACAATGTGTCATTTAAATTTTGAGTCATAAAAACATTATCCCCAATGACAACACAAATAATTATTATAAATGAGTTTCTATAACATATATAATTTGGTGATTACAAAATATAGAAAATAGGACTTAGGAACTAGAGGAATCAATATAATACGAATATGTATATAATTAAAGTGTTTTTGTAGACGTGACTCAGAGTCAGAGCACTCAGACTTACTAGGCATTTCTAATTATTACCTACTACCATCTACATTTAGCTACTAATTGTTTTATATTCTTATTGCGTTCATGATAACGTCTTCGCGGCGGAAATAAGTCAAGGAGGACTTCATAACTTTTTTATTATGCCCTCCTAACAATGTTTAGGAGCCGGGTTTTCGTTTTACTACCAGTTACATGTAAAAGTTATGTTTCCCTACGATAGCTAAAAGTATAAAGTATATTTTTTTAAGTAGGTACTTAGTTAATTTAACAAATCAACTATTAAACTGACCTTCTACACAATCAGGGCACCAGCTATTCCCATCACTTGTTTTTGAACCACTGAAGTAAAATAAAACCGGTGGACCTTTGGGGTCAATATTCTCGGTATATTTGGCAAATTCATCAAATCCCTTAACTTCCACATACGTAACCATCTTTAGGAAGCGATTGTAGTTTTTAAATGTTACACTTTAAACGGATCTTTGCTCTAGTGGTCCAAAATTCGATTGTGTTGCAAGCTTGCTTAGATTATCACCTTATCATTGAGTTGGTTGGTTGAGTGAGTTTTCACTTCAACATGCAAACTGACGTTTGACATAATAATTTGTCATTGTCATTAAGAAATTGACATTTTTAACATATTGACTCGACAGTCTCGAAGACAGACATAGAAAATGTCACATGTCTGTGCAAAATGTAGTTTTTGACTAATCTATCTGTGGAACACAAACACTTTATCAGTCTGTGCACGTTACAAATACTGTGGTTTGTTTTTAACGGATTCAGAAAATTATGTCACTTTTAAACTTTGAAACTGTGCTTTGATCCCAGTTATTTTGATTATGTATTGTTATGTGCGCTGAACATAATAAAACTACGATTTTATATTATAAGAAGAGGAAATGGAATCGGAATCAAACAAGACTTACTATCGGCCTATGCCTCTATCGGAATTACTTCCTGGACTAAGCGGTAAGATTGTTGTTTAGATGCTCAGTCATTCGTATTGGTTTTATTATCGTTATTAAATCACTTGAAATATAAATATCTAACATGTTTGTTTGAGTTATTTTTTAGATTCAGTTAACAAACATTTTGTCAGTTAAAATCACGTTGGTTTTCAGGTATTAATTTATCTAAAGATGCCATGCAAACATTTACTGCTAAAAAGAAGCCGCGCTCTACCATAGCCCTAACACGAACTTCAGAAAAGAACTACAAGCCCCTTACTATTGCCGAAATGAGAGCTGAAATTTTTGGTAACTATAAGTAATTGTAAATAATTTATTCTTAATTTTCAATCCTGGATAATTCTAGTCATAAGTGTATTTATTTTGATAAAACTAAAAATGAATCGTAAGAAATTTTAGGGGCACTGAGAAACATGATTGTGAGGCAGTTTAACTCTTTAAAAAATAATAAAGATTCTTTATCTGTTTTTCTTTAATTAGAATAGTAAACAAGCATAGATTGGGGTGTGTTTCCTTTGATATACACCTACTGAAAGTATTGTTTGTAATACATGTTAACTACATGATATATGTTTATTGAAGCATTAAAGAAGCCATCACCTATGAGATCTGCCCAGCCAGTCCGATCGTCAAAGAAGCATTGGAACTCATCAGTAAAAGTGGATAGCAAAACAAAGAGTCATACCGCAGAGGGCCAGATGAAGAACAATCGTGTAGTAAAAGTGCTCAACTTCCAACCAAAGACTAAAGTGGGTTTATTTTCAAATAGCTAACATTTGACTACTAATTTTAAACCCTTTATTTCATTATTTACATTTTAATTTATGAATATTTAAGATTTTATATCTTGTTGATAATCTTAACAACATTTTAAGATTGTTATAATGTGGCAATATTTTAATACATAATATCCATTAATAGAAGTGAAATTGATATTATTTTTTTTTTTTTGTAAAATTTTACAGGCTGTACCAAAAATATCAATGCCAGCAAATCCAGAGACTCCAAAGTTTACAAAACCTGAGTTTAGAGCAAAGAAGGCATTGCATCTTCAAGGTATATATAAGCAAATTATTTCAAAAAGTGAACTTTAGTTTTAAATGATTCCAGTTATTTAGAATTATGTTGCAGTGCAAGGATATGTTATTAAAATCCAGTCCAAATTTATTTTTGATGCAGTAACTATTTTCGGCGAATTTAAATGCTAATAGTTATTAAAGTTTTCTGTCACTCAAACTTCTCTCATGCAGCACTGCAGCTGAGGGATTGTAGAAGTCATTTAATGTTTCTAAATGCACTCATATCTAGTTACTGCTTGTAATTGAAAAAACTAACTATAATTTCATGATGCCCTGCATTTTTTTAATAGTATTATATTTTTTTACAGCTAAAAATATGGTAAGAATAAGTGGAGTATGCAAAATGCCCGAAACGCCGAATATAAGCAATAAACCCCTTGTAAAACGAATGACTTCATTCAATAAGGAGAATTATGCTTGTAGTACAAATGTTATTCAAAAAGCCCCAACAACGCCGATTGTGACCAAAGAAAATTTGCGTCTTGTGAATCCTGTACTAGATACACCACTAGTAAATATGTCGACGAGTGATTCTAGCTTTTTGGAACGGGAGAAAGAGGTACAAGATATAAATGTAACAATAAAAGCCTTAGCCGAGGAACCAACTCTGGAAAACATTGCTGAAGTCTCTCCACCAGTGTCAACTCCCTTTAAAGAATATAGAAATGTCCAAGAGTTCTTCAACCATTCCCAGGATACAGAAAATTGTACCCTCTATCATGATGATACAATCATGAATTTTGACAAACTGTCAATCAGTAAAGAGAATAGCAAAAGAGAAGAGAGTGTTATTGTTACTCTATGTGATTTACTAAACAAAGCATCTGTTAAGAATATTGAGGAACCAAATACTGAACTAAGTGATCTTCTAAAAGTCAAACAACAATTAGAAAAGGATATGAAAATGATTGAAAATGGAATAAAGATGCTTACCAACATTAAAGACTCCCAAATGAAATCATTAGAGTATGTGAATAAGGTTATAAATGAAAAAAAAGTTATGAATAATGGCAAAAATGAAAACAACAATATATTAACGAAAGAGCAAAGTCCTAAAGTGGAATACAAAACTGTAACCAGCCCAGTTTCGAGTAAACATAATACAGCAAAAAAATTAAGATCTCCATCTTACAACATACCTAAGAAGAATTCATGTTTAAGAAAAAAGGTCTTACATAAATCCATGCCGAATATCTCTGAGGGAATGCATACACCAAACAAAGATATGGACAAACGAGCATATGATATGTATATGGAGATGAAAAACAATGCAATGAATTTTTTAAATACACCTTGCACAAAACGTCAAAAGTCGGAGGTACCTGATACTCCGGCAGTCACCTCCCTTAATTTGCAAATACAATTAAACAAAATATATGAAGACAACACATAACATAGTAAATTTATATATAAATACATTTATATAATATATAGTACCAAGTTGCAAGTCACTAGTGAAGTCTCTAGGCTTTTATTGACAACTTTTAACTGGACAGTATCTATGTAGAAAATATTTTATTTTTAGTTTTTCTCTTCCCTTACTTCCTTTAATTTTTCATCACACTTCATGTAAAATAGCTAAGCTTTATTTTAAGTGTATTTCAAATATTAATATTATATAATTATGTTCTATTGTAGACTAATTCACGATTTCATTGAATAAATTATAATTACTAATTATTTTAATAGTGCAAATATTTTTAAATACATTTATAATAAGTTGATAGTTACATACTAAATTATTAATTTTATTGAGTACATTAGTAAAACGGTCTTGGACATCATATTATAGTAAATTGCATTGGAATTATTTCGGCAGTGGGGCATTTTTACACTTAACATTGAATTACTTGTTAAACCTCTTCTATATCCTCGATTTTATAATTTGCATTTATTTTTTAATAAGAGTTCTCTCTGATGAAATTATCATTGTCATCCAATTGCAGTATACAATATGTTGCAGGCTAGCATATAAATATTGAAGTGTATTTAATGATGTTTAATGAATTATGAGTGCGCCGGTAAATTGAGCTAATATTAAATATGGACATAATATATTTAAATAAAATTATAGATTTATTAACACTTAATGTTATTTAATTTTTGCACCATCACAAACATATTTTTTTAATCTTTGATAAGTGGTTAAAAAATTGGTTGCCTATCAAGAAACCAAATTATAGACCTCTTAGGTGCATAATAAGCAAATAAACTTAACGTTTCTTGGAAATCATACGTATTATTTTGTTTTGAACCGAAAAGGGTATGGGTGAATTTGGATACATGGGTACCTATTACGTTTTTAAATAAATTCAAATGTAACGATCCTGAAATAAATCGGAATAATTTTCGTTAAATTTTTAACTGTGATGGAATTTAACACCATAGTTCATAGACTAAACATTAGTATATAGTCTATGGACTAGAATACCAAGACTATTGTTGGCATCCAAGCCATAAACCATTAAAAAAAAAAGACTATTGTTGTCATTGTCAAAACTAAAATTTATTTTGACAATACATCAGTGAAACTGTCAATCTGGCAATTTATATACCGTACGTTTTCCGTCTAAATCTAAACTGAAAATACTGAAAGGCGTTGCAAATTTAACTGATAAGGACTATCAGCTTGAACTTCGGCCTTCTAGCTTGAGTAATACGTTTATATTTTTATTGTGTGTAACATACTTGAGTGAAGTAATTTTTCAATAAATTTGCGATACCTTATACATTGTAACATCATGGCATTATCAAAACCAATTATGAACTTAGTTGCTTCCTATTTACAAAACTTGTATTTGCATCCTATCAGGACGAAGGCAATAACAAGGTAAGAAAAATTTAAATTTGCACAGGTTATTGCACATTTAATTATAGTTACGTTTTCATTGAAACAGATACATGAGTTTTGTGAATGAAGAATAAAAGAACAAAAACAGACGATTGCGTTTTATAGTTTCGTGTTTTTTGTGTTTAGCTATAGGTAGGATTCAAAGATTTTGAATACAAACATTTTGAAGGTAACTTAAAATGCGAAGGTAAACAATAATATTCATTAAAGTTTATAAAAACAATAGTACAAACTTTTAATTCTTAGTGTGATTTTTCTATTAGTCACAGTTTCAAGGAATCATAATAGTAAAAATAAATGATCTGCATAAGTGCATAATTTATACAAGTGTATGTTGTATACATACCTACATGTTTTTTTAGTCTTACAAAAATAATGTTGTTCAATGGAAAACAATAAGTTAAAGGTTTCATAAAGTAAAAAACAGCATAAAATTCTAATTAACTTAGTATTTATTTCCACTTACTAATATTGCATGGTGATTGTATTATCTAAAGCCTATTCTTTAGTCAAAGGTCATTGAGGAAGATAGACTGTATGTTATTTTCTTACTTATTATCTAATCATTTTCATCCATTATGTTTTTTCTGAATAGATATACAAGATATTTAATATTTTTATCACCATCAATTTGTGATATAACTTTATATAACTCATAACTCTGCCTGTATTGCTATTGCCTACTTACGCTCTTGAATTTTGATATCAGTCTTAAGTCATTTTTCAATTAGATAAATTTTGCTTCTTTCAATTTTAAAAACCTGTAACTGACATTCATAGTAACTATTTTCCTGTCGAGGTACAATCTTTGAGAGCAATAAATATTAATTTTGTTATTATTTCCCTGTTATGATGCATTACAGTTACTTGAAGTATTTATCCTTTTTCAGTTGTGTTGTCGGCGCGGCTGGAAGTGCTGCGTCACAGCTGGTCGCTGGAGATACCTTGAAAGTGGATCCAATTCTATCATTTGCTGTATATGGGTTTGTATTTCAAAGTTTTTTTAAGAAAAACAAGTTCCGAATTGGCGCCCGAAAAGGTGGATTTGGGCGCCAAACTTACTATTAATGAACATTTATGAAATTCGTGATCTTTATTTTAACAAAATTATTTTCTTTCAGGCTACTATTTGGCGGGACGATTCCTCACTATTTCTACGAGTTTATTGAAAGATTATTTCCGGAAGAAGTTGTTGCATTTCCTTTAGCGAAAAAACTTCTGTTTGAAAGATTAATATTCGCTCCGTTCATGCAAGCGTTCTCGCTCTACACATTAGCCAGATTCGAAGGCAAAAACCACAAGTTCGCACTAAAACAACTCTATGCTCTCTATTCCACAGTGTTAGAGGCAAATTGGAAATGGTTAACTCTGTTCCAAATAATTAATTTAGCATTTGTTCCACCTATGGTAAGTTTTATATCATCTTTCTACACACAATTGATTATAATAAAATTATAAACATAATTATAATTATTTAATAAACATACAAACAATACCAGTTTATAATGCTGTCTTACTGTTTATAATGTTGTCTTACTGTCTATAAGTTTATAATGATGTAATTACTATTGTACATCATCACAAGTACCTATGAAATGACTGAAACTCTCTGCAGGTGAGGCTACTTTCTTCTGAATAGCAACATCTGTAGTCAAGCCTAGGTTACACACAGCTTAGCGCTCAATAATTATTATTGATTTATCTTCTAACCAATAGCATGAAGCAGTCATAGCCACATTTGATAAGTTGGTGCTAACAAGAAATGACTTTAAAGTGATATATCAGATGGATACTAACGACTTTAAATCTATAGTTACAACTATTATCTCTAGCAGTAATATTAAACCAGGTGGAACCTATGCTTTAAAAGACATAATTATTTTTTCAGCTACGGGTCCTATTCATGAATCTCGTAGGATTCGGTTGGGCCATGTTCGTAGCGTCAAAACGACGCCAACAAGCGCAGAAGAAAAACTAGATGATAAGGATAACGAATTTATACAGGTGAAGGTTGTTATGGGAATGTTGGTTAAGTACTATGTTATTTCCCACTCTTACAAGTGATAATTGATGTATTTATAATTATACTAATACATATAGTAAGAATAATCAGAATTGTTTATAAATGTCTGAAAGATTTTTAACAAAGTTCATATACCTCATAACTTATACAGCAACATTAAATTTTTGTTAAAAAGCAAAATTATATTTCTCGCCCTGATGTTAGATATAGGATTTGTTATAAATATTTGTGATATTGCTTTAATGGAAAGTTCTTCTGTATATAAAGGTTATTATTTATCAAAATTCTATTTCTAAAATGTTGCATTTTTTTAATTTTAATTTCGACAAAAAGTTTATATTTACTATGAATTTATTT
>LGAG01000157.1:164589-195837 GCA_001278395.1 Lerema accius
CAATTTAGATGATGGAAGCCCTTATATGAAAAGTGGTCACCTTTACCCATGGACTAAGTTAAGTTCGTTTTATGAAATGTATGACAACGCAATACCGATAAAAAAATTACCTATGTATTATATTAAAGAATATCCAAAGATCTACGCCTAAAAGAATAGCGTACTGATCCTGAAACCGAAACTCGTCACAAAAATTCGAAGAATAATAGAGTAAAACAAAACTCAGATACGTTAATAGCACCTTGCCTCGTCCATTGTTCAAGGGTGGTACACAGTTCATTACCATGAGTAGGAGAGGTTATCTTGAACTCGTGCGTAGGATGTACCTGTCACCATGAAACAGTTCTCGCTCTCCGCTCACCACTACGTCCGGTCCCAATAATATAGTTTCCTCTATCTTTAGCCGGAATCACAACAAGTCGTGGGCGCGGCTGTATTTTGGCAACCATCCGCGCCGAGCCCGTTAATTAAGATATACATTTCACTTGTCGCGTCATATTACATTTGATCGCGTGATTCCACTAATTTATTATGATACGCACTATTGTATTTAGCTCTAAAATTGCTTTACGCATTATTAATGTTCAAATGTCAACGGCCCCGAGATGGATCAGTGCCACGTCACGTGTGATTTCAAGTCAATGCTGTCTTTTGATAAGTGACTTACGATTGCCGCTATTAAAATGTAATGGGTCTTATTGACACCTTTATACGATTACAAAATCACAATGCTTTGATGTCGTGTTGAGTAGGTACTTGCGGGTGACATCACAAATCACCAAGCCCAAAAGCATACCTTCAAATCGTATAAATACTTAATTGAACTCTTTAGATCTTTCAATATCTTTATGCATGATGGAAAGAAAAAAAAGCTTTACGGCGGCCGCTGAGCAAGTAGGTTAGCCTATAAAGGTATTTCATATCAGGGGAAGCAGGTCAGATATAAATGTCGTGTGTCCCCATAATTATTTAATCTTCAAAGTCCTTAGAAAGTCGATTAAATAAAATCATGTCAGAAATATGGAAAAATGTAAAATTACTTAGGTATAGCCAATTTGTTCATGTAATAAGCAAAAAATTGAGGAAAAATTTAATTTCACGCAGCAGCAAATGTGACGAAACAGACGTAACGATTAACGCGACATAAAAAATTGTCGGAGGAGAAAATTCTGTTTTGTATTTTTTCTTTCCATATCTCATTTTACTCTATTCATTACTTTAAATAGCACGTTAAAAATAAAAGGGGACAATATAGGTACTGTGCCATACTTTAACCACATTTCACAGATAAAAACTGTTCCAATAGAAGAAAAAATAAAATTAAAATTTCTGGTAAAAGCACCATCTTTATTATGCTTATTAATTATCCTTAAAGCGCTGTGAAACAAATGCAAAATCTGTCTCTTAACCAAATGTATCTAAGTGTACCACAAGTATTTCCATTACCCAAGTTGCTATTTTCGGTGGAACTTTTCATAGGCGTGATATAAACATTTATGTTTGAACGTAATGTGAAATCGAATTGAAAGCCCAATTTTTCGATCACTTACTGAATAAAAAAAGTCATTTTGTTTTCAATAGAAATATTTGCTTAAAACTAACTCATTTGTAAACGCTTATTTCCAAACTTGTTGCGTCCACTGTTTTCCGTAATTGGCGGTGCTACGATCGGTATCGAATGTTGATACTTTTGTGCTTTTTTACCTTAATGTAGAAGAAAATATGGGTCAAAATTATGAACTCGCAGCTATTCAAAAATTAATAGTAAGAAAAATGCACTTTTCAAGTTGCATACTATAGAAAATCATTATTTATCGATCAAGACTTTCGCGAACGTTAGTTCCAACAACACCAAACTCATTTTATTTGTCTTCTTTATATTAATTGGAAAACAAAACACGATGAAAATCTAAAATACACCCATGAAAAAGCTCGTTCTGGCCACAATATATTTCCATGCCGACCCTCATGTCTATTTCAGCCGCAAGCCATTGTTTCGAGCAGTACTCGTGGTGGGGACGCCGACGGAGGGACAGAGTAATTATCAACGTAAGTGCCCTTCTGGTTATACAAAAACCTCACGTTGATGACACACCTGCAAGCGTTCTGTTGAAAGGTAGACCTAGCGTAAATATTTACGAGACATTCTTGACTTACGCGGTGTTTTTATATTCTACCAATTCTTATTTCGTAACAATTAAACTAGAATCAGTTTCTACAGTAACATAAATAAAAAATATTTAGGCTTTAGCTGCTAATATACAATCAATTCAAATAGACTGATCATATCTAGTAATAGCAACTACATCGAAACGATATCCCGACGTCAAACTAATTTGAAATCGTTAATTAATATCATCACACTCAAAGGCCAGAGACAAAGAAACATATAGCCAAAAACAAAACAACAAAACGAAAAGCCTTGGCACCTCTCCGCGCCTATTGATACAAATGACTCTGACGACGGAGCTTGTCCACTAACCTACAATCGGACAAAAATAATGCTAGTAAATGAGCTACGCGTACCCGTGACGTTTATGCATGTCCAGTAATAAATCTGTCGAGATCTGGAGTTAATTGTCCACTAAGTTCGAGCTTGTAATCAAATATAGATTGGAATGTAATTCCGACAAGTCTGGTGTCGCACTTGATCCACAAGTGACAGACGGCAGTGCACTAAATGCCTTGGAAGTTTTGGACTTACGTAGGAATTGAACCCGCTAAATTCCATTAGTCACTGGACCCCTCTATCAAAAACTTTTAGGTATCTCAGTGTGGCCGACTTGGTGCATAAAGGCTGTAGCGTTGAAGACTTTAGAGTACTCTAGTTTTGGTTTTCTTCCAATATAACTACTCGATAAAGTCCATAACAATGTTAAGTTCAGAACTTATGTCGTAGACAGATTACAGGTAGATACGTGAAAAGCCAAACTAAAGATCGGTTAAGTATCTGACTAGCTGGCTATAAATTTCTGTATTTTCAAGGCACAAAACAAATTGCTAGTAGTTATTTGGAACAAAACAGTTCAACAGAAGCTGTTACACTGACTATAATGCGTGGACTTTACGAGGGAGCTTACGAGAATTTATGTAGTGCAATGCATAACGAGTGGAAACGGTCTTTTAAAAGTAAATCAAACGGAATAGACAAACAAACGACTTTGCTATTCTTGATATAACGTCAACATTAAACGGACAGAAACAAACTTCGGTCATGCCCTAAGGGTACTCTCTAATCAAACCTCTAAGATGGCACAAGTATCTTCAAAATATCCACACTTCATGAAGTACAATTCGAAGGTAGTCTTGAAGAGTCTGCGCAAGGTATTTGAGATGGATATCAAACTTTCTTCTATTCAGACGTAGTGCCACTCCACCTAAATTAGGTCGGTCGGTCACGTAGACCTTGATAGGTATATAGCTTACACCGATGTGATCTTTGAAAGCTTCTCGAATACTTTTTTTAGGCATTATAAGAGCAATTAAGCATATCGATTAAGCAATACGATTCAAACATGACTAGCCTAGAAGCATATTAGATGTCTATAAGTTACAAAATTACTTCTAGCATAAACTAGCCCCGATTCTTTTAAAAATCCCTGAGTAAAAATCCAAGAGCAGAAAATGAGTTAAACATTGAAAAACATTTCATTAACATTTTTGTTTGTTTTCATCATAAAAAAGATGACAATTGCCGAAGTATTTCTGCTGAAATAGAGTAGACAGATAGGCCGTAGCGAAATGAACAGCTTGTACGCCGGACATTTATAAATGGAGTGTCATCGATCTGTCAATTAAGCTTGATAGGAAGCTTAGCGTTACTGAAATCCGGAGCGGCCCGCCCAACAAACCGTGTTTCGCGTCAGAGATGACACCCGAAATTATTAACGCACAGCGAAATATCTGCACGAATATTAGCGACTGAAGTACTCGTATTTTTAGTGATGTTAATATTTGAACTTCGACCATTAGGCCTCTTGTAGACACACGTTTTCTTGGCCGTACGGCGTATTTGCCGTGCGGTAGAAAAAACGTATGAGCATGTACATAGCCCGGCAAAGTTACCGGTCGAGACAATGTTTATTTATATTCATCTCGGTTAAAACCTAAACAGACTGTCACTAAACCGTGAAAACGTCCGGCGTCGTGGAAACGCTCACGAACATTGCCATACAACACTGGTACAAATCTCGCCGTGCGTAGACACGGCGCGCCGAGGGGGACGCACGGTGCACACGGTGGCGCCGCCGTGCCGTAACTCAGCCGCGTCTGTGTACAAGCTCTCATTGCGATCCATACAATACTGACGACCGCGCCTACGCACGGCGAATTCACCGTGGATTTTTACGCCGAAAAAACGTGTGTGTACAAGGGGCCTTATTTTTGACCTCGGAGATGACAGAGCAAAAATCACTCTTCACGCTTTATATCTATACGAAAATAACGAGATAACAGGAAATCGATGGATGATAGTAGTAAGAAAAGTTATCGCTAAGCACTTTTATTTAGTTAGCCGTTAGGGCAATGTTGAGCCGTTTAGTGGAAAAGTTGGAAGATGTAATGGGTCGACGAGTTGTCAATATATTTAATGATAACGCTTGTTGATACTTGCAGTATGATTTAACCGACTCAAAGCACAGTTTTAGCCTCTCTGTGATCGTAAAATTTGTAAATACGTGACTTCTGCCATAGATATTCACTACACAATTCTAATATAACTTGAAAATTACATCCACTTTCATAATAAAACATGACGTAGCTATCTAGCTCTATATCTATTTACTTAGCGCTATAGCTCTACACCAATTCAATACCGTCCATCTGTATAATTGGACAATACAATTATCTTAAGTACAAGAATCGATCGAACCTACGTTCAGCAACTTTTTACATAGAAGGTTATATCATTCGTCTGTATAACTACATACATTATTCAGTAGCATGTATAATTGCGTGACGTAGAAAGGGACTGGCCATATTGCAATCCGCCCTTTCATAAGAGCGCGGTCGCTGTGACCGATCGATATATGGGACTCTAGCCACCCCTTCAGATATCATCTTTGTGACTTATGTTACCCCTTTTCTTTTTAGATTACACTACGTCTATAATTATTCCCAGTATTAAACTTATATTTTTATTTGGAATAATATCTTTAGAAGAATTTACGGCTGTGCCCGTTACCGATTTGAGATATTAAAAAAAAAACTATAATCATATTTGTTTCGCTAGTGTCGTTTATTAGAAGGGTTTCTGTGCTATGTAAGTTGCAGACGATACAAGTATCAAAAAAAATGGTGTAGCACACTATGAAAAAATTTAAACCTTATGTCATTTCACTAGGTACTATACGATTTAGAAAGAGTAAATAACAATGATTTTTATGGATCTGTGAAATCCGAAATAAAGACTATTATTATTATTATTATTATAATGATAGATAAGTAACACCGATTTTTTTTCCGGCATTGCTGGTGCCTTATTGTTGCCATTATCGATGAGAGATGACGGCCGTTTACGATATTGAGATCGTCCGCTCTAATGTCTAATAAATACTTATAACACTTTCATAAACATTCTGAAGTAGCCAAAATCAATAACAAACCCTCAAAGGAAAGTAGGTCATATCGCATATTACCCACGGTAAATCATATCAAATTTTCCTTGTATTTCTCAGAGCCCTTTCTTCAGTGGTTTATAAATAACACGTCAATCATTAACAACATTATATTCAGAAAGGTGTTTCCACGTATTTCCACTTGTACATAAAAAAGTCATAAAATTCTGGCAATTGTAAAAATGATTAATATCTTTAAATAGCACGAATCTAACTTAATTAATTTCCATTAGTAAAAACCGTTCTAGAATTATGATACTTGAATATTTTTGTTCAAAATGGCTTCATGACGTAAGTAGTTTGACTTTATAAATATGTTTGTAGATACTTCAAATAATTTTCATTTCTCTTTTCTGGCACTGAACACACATAGAGTTGATATTTGGAACCGAAGCGTAATCAGCTTCAAGTTAAGCTAAACCAAGCCAAGGACGTCAAGTTTTTCAGACGTCGCCATTTCAGAATATTTAAGTTTTATGATAAAACGAAATATTCAGACAGAATATGTATTTATTATAACAATGTAAGTATTTACCCCCATTATACCGTGAAGACATCTGTTTAATTATAAAATAACCTTCCACGTCAAATTATTTCAATAGTTTGAATACAGATGGTACACACTTGTTCGCATTTTATTCGACATTGTATTTAAAAATGACACGAAAAATATTTCAAATTTTAAAATTATTTAGCCATAAACATTTAATTTTAGGTCATAAAAAATAGTTTTAAGTCGACGTTTATCATTCGAAGAATTGTTCGTTTTAACACAGGTTAGCATTATTCAAAATGTTTTAATGATTGCTATACTTAAAATGTACTACTTAAAATGAATGAAACAACTCACGCTACTCTTCCGAACTCATCCCTGGGCAGGTCCTTGTCGCCGGCGCCGGTCTCCGAGAGCTTCGCCCTGAAGGCCGCGACGCGCGCTGCGATCTCCTCCTTGGGCAACCTGCGCAACCACACCAACGATACGCTCATTATTTACGACTACCAACCACAGATTACATAAAACACAACTCGACAGCGCGCACGTTCGACCCGACGGAGTATCGCCGCCGTATCGTGGTCGAGCCAAATCGTCACATTAATGTACGTGCAAATAAACAAGCTGAATATACTGAAAACTGAAAATAAATTCTCATTGCGGCCGTCCTCGGCGCACACCTGAACCTACCAATGCATGACACAACACGGCGATTGCCGTAAGCGCGAAATTACTTTTGGAAAACAATAAAAAACAGCGATAACACGCTCGAGGCGTGCGCCTAACTGAACCGTACTCGGGAACGGTAAATATTATATGAACTAAAACTAACGAGGGGTACGGTCCCGCTCCGCTGAATTATTGATTTGACTCGTGCGCAGCAGGGGTTGCTGCCCCTCCGAGGGCGACTACCGCCTATCGATCTTACAGATCGAGCAGGGGTGAAACGAAATGAAAAAATAATAAACAGAGGGAATTTTATTGAGCAAATAAATCGATAACGAGAACGACTCAATGCGTGCGATAATTTCTAAGGAAAATTGCGAAGTAGGTTAGTTATATCAGCAATAACCATTTCCAACGGAGTGGAAAATCGGTAATTTTCAAGTACTTTTTATTGAAAGCTATAAAGACAGATGGCTGATATGGAAGTAAATACATCGAACAGGTGTTTCCACAAGCTAATGTACAATAGACATAATGAAATGTAAATACATACTACACTGGTAATGGTCCATGCGTACTGCTTTCTGTATATTATTTAAGACACTCGTTTCTCGCTAACACCCACTTAAATGAGTACGAGTTGCTTTCACACCAAGTCAGCTTTTAACGTTGTACAAAGCTTAGGACTGATTTTTTGATAAGTACTATAAACCATGTGGGTTGTTGTAGCTAAATACAATCTCTTGGCTAAAGGTTTGATTAAGAGACATCTCTAAGACACTTTATTGTGGACCCAGATCTTATTGAAACCCATACAAGACCAACAACACAGGCACAAGATTTTTCAGCCTCTCAGTATTCTATAGGCTACATTTAAGAGATTACAAGAAATGAACCCGAATTCCTCTATCCCAGTTATACAATTGAACAAGTCTATATATGGTGTATATCTAAACTCATGTCATCAATGTCTCGCCAGAGATACAGCTTATCATTTCTCATGAATGCTGTAAAGATTTAGAGCAGGTGTGCATTGTAGTTTCCACCACCTTAGAATGTGTATTATCAAGTAGAGAATGGATCAGTTTTCTAATAAATTACATTCACCATCTAAAACTTCATTGCCACATACAGGCCGGTCTGATTCTAATCAAGATATTTTAATTAAAAGTGGGTGTCTTATGTGATCCATATTTTTATAACTGCTACACACACATAGCCCTATTGTTCAATTTCTTGTGTAGTTAGTGCCACACACAACACAAATAGGCCAAGAACACACATTAGTCCACAAACAGGAAATTTAATTCAACATTCCAATTTCTCCCTCTCTCGGAATCAAACCTATAACTCATCACACAGCAGTACAGCATGTTAACCATTGCACCATAGGGATTGTTATTGTCAAACTTAACATTTGACAATGGGTTCTATTGGATTTGGACATAATGATCACAAATATTATTATTTAAAAAAAAGATTTGGTAATGGCAATTTACAATAATATAATAATAGCCTATCCAACTCATTTTTGTTGCTTAAGAATCAAATGTGAATCTATTTTATTATATTACAATTCCAATAAATAAACATTTAAAAGAACTTATACAATATCAGTGAGAGTTCAGAATTTGTTGCGTTACGTTCAGTTTAGTATTATCGATGAAGATAGACTTGAATGTGTATCATATTTTGAAAAGATTCATTATTCTATGAAGATAGACGAGCAACGAACACACAAGTCACTGGAAGAAAAGTAGTCACCATCGCCCATGGCTATCAGTTACACCAAAAGTCATCATACATGCATAGATGTTTAAATAATAAAGATAAAATGATGAAATCATACTTGTATTCTAACTTACCCCTGTTCTTCCAAGCTATCCTCAAGTTCTGCGCATTTCACTTCTATTTTCCTCTTCCTCTCATGATCCAGAATCTCACGATTTGGTTGTTTGTTTGAAACTGAATCCAACTTAGCAATTTCTTCTTCAGTGCGGTAGTTCACAGAATCTTTGGTTTTACGCGCTGCTGCCCAGTTTCTTTGCACGTAGCCATTGGTACCAGACCCCCTCGGAGTTGTTAGCCCAATACCATTGTACATATTTGTGCTTTACGTATCTAAAAATCGAACATAAATCAATCAAATCATATTGCAATACATCATGATCAGCATTGCGCGCAACTGTCGGAAAGGACTAGAAAAAAAGCCTAATTTTACAAAATAAGCTAATATGTAGAATTAAAAATAATTTAATAAAATTATTAATAAACTTGTATCACAATACCTTGTTGAGAAATCCAATAAATTTAGCACGTACAACACACGTCCATCTTGGTTGAAAGATTTAGATTTTTTTCTCAGACAGATAGACTAACGAACTAGAGATTGCAATTTGACATTTGCACAGACTACCAATAGAATAGATGCGACGAAAATGTAGCGTAAAATGTAGATGAAGAAGATCAACTAGGCCTGTACTCTATGGACTAGACTGACTGACACGCAAGAGTAGGGCAATTTATCAATGTCAATTGTCATTGTCAGTCATTGTCAATGAAATACTGTCAAATATAATTTCATTTCAATTTTCAATATTTCAACTCAAGCGATATTGTTTGTTGTGCACATGACTGTATTGTTATTTTTCGATTTCTTATAATTTTTGCAATATCTTGACGGTCGCTTGCTACAAATTTTATTTACTTGGTCAATATCGTAGACAGTTTTAGTCACAATGCTGGATAAAATGCTATACAATACAGTTCTCTGTCAAACATTTTCGCCGTGTGGACAATACCTCGTAGCCGGTAATATTTATGGTCAGCTGGCTGTTTTCGAGTAAGTTTATCTGGTACTAACTATCTTTGGCGTCAAAATCTTATCATAATTATGCAATTCAGACTGTCAGATTTTTTAAGATGATGCTTTTTGTGCCTTTACTCAGAAGCTATATTGCAGGAGGTTATTCCCTCAATCATTAAAAACTGGACTACAAGACGTAGGTAGCTCATTTATACTTGTATCCTAAATACACATAAAAAGAATCTGAGTTTGAAAGCAGGCATTTAAAAAATTATTTCAGACAATGTTTAAGTGATGTAAAAATAAAAGTGTGTAGCAGTCCATTTTGTTATGTGGCATGTGTGTTCATTTTAGTTAAATTCATCTCATTTTTTTTTCAGCTTAGACCCCATTCTTAATCCTGTGACAGAACTACTGACTCCTGACTTCAATAAACCAAAGTTCAGACATGACTTGGAATCATCAAGTCAAGTATGTAGCTTGACTTCCACTGACAAATTCCTAATAGTTGGATTAGTGAATGAAATACTTGGATGGGATTGGAAGCAATTTCTGAATTCAAAAAGAGGCAAGCCGTCATGGATAATACCTATACCAAACTCTTCTATAGAACAATGTGATGTCAATAGTCTATGGTATTCAGAAGAGGACAATAGGTTGTATGCAGGATGTGGAGATAACAAAATCTATGTATGTGATCTTGAAGACGGCAGGAAAGTTGCAGTGTACGAAGGACATACTGATTATATACATAGTTTGCATGGAAAGTAAGTATGTTAATATAATGGTTTATAGATTCAATACTTAAAATTGTCAAGATTCAATTAGTATTCTATCTATATTTGTAGCTGAAAATGTAGCTATTTGAAACTAATGATTAAAGCATTATGCTTTTGTATTATGGCTAGTTGTGTATGTTGTTCTATGTAAAGGTTTTATTGTCTGTGGGCTTATCAATCCACATTTTATGTAAAATTGCAACCAAACAAACAAATACCACTGATTGTAAGTGGCATTGCAATTGCATATCAGCAAGCATTTAGTATTCTATGCAGTTTAATTTTAGCCAGTACATATTTTCTAATCTTATTTCTCTTATTTTCTAGTGGTCAACAACTCGTCTCAGCAAGTGAAGATGGAACGGTAAAACTATGGGATACAAGGACTAAGAAATCACATAACAAAATTGAACCACACAAGAAGAGTAAATTAGCTCGGCCGGACATTGGCAAGTGGATTGCATCCGCTTCTTTAGGAAATGATTGGATTGTAAGTAATACACTTTTTGGATAAAACATTGGTATTCTCAGGAATCTATCTGTTCAAAAACCTTAGATCATATTAACATAGATTATTGAAATCAGTCTTTATTATAATGTTTTTTTCTAAAAACGTAAATAATTTCTTGTAATACTCAAATTATTAATTACATATTTGATTTTTCAATATCAATAAAACGTTTTCCAAGTTCATACCATATTTGGCTTTGCCTGACGCATATATAATAGTATCAGCTGTCTCTAAAAAAATACAAGATATTCATGACTTAACAGAAATATTTATTTCAGGTTTGCGGAGGAGGCCCACGCTTGGCTCTATGGCATTTGCGGTCTCTCGACGCCACAACAGTCTTCGATATCCCTGACCATGGAATCCACGTGTCATTTTTTCATGACGATATCGTCATAGCCGGCGGCACCGCCAAACATCTATACCAACTAAGCTACTCCGGAGATATCCGAGTAGAGATACCAGTGTCTTGTACCACTGTTTACTCAGTAGTACTTCGAACTACCCCCAATAATGTCCTATCCATTGCTGGCTCCAGTCCGGATATAGATCTGTGTACTACGTTTAATTATAAGGATCAAGTGCTGCGTTTTAGGTGATTTTGAATAAAGTTGAATAGTTTTTGAAAAGTGCATAATTTTTTTTATCTTATTACATCATTACTTTGAGAATGGTAGTTGTTTTTAGGCACAAGTAAGGTTTGAAGAAATGCGACGCTTGAATGATGCGACATAAATGTGGCATAGACTAGACAATTTGATGAGTGTAAATAAAACCCAATTAAAGAAAAACGTTTTATACACCATTTGTAATGTTTATAAAACATCGACAATATATTTGCTTCATCAAATAAAAAAGTATTTAAAACATAATTAATTTGAGTTTAGACTCCCACTTATAATATTTAATTACCAATGTAAAGAACAGTCAGTTGAAATATAATGATACATTACATTAAATTGTAAGGCTACAATCACACAAAAGATTTTTAGCTGCACTTACGTGAGACCGGCCTTAAAGATAAATAAAAATATAATTCGTCAATGGAAGCGTCACGTAAAGAATATAGATATGAGGTAACTGGTGTTAAAGTTGGACACTCGAAGAACAAATCAAATGTAACCATGTCCCGCCAGTACAGCAGGAATGAACCCCTGGCTGCCGTCCCTCTTCCGCACATAGAACCATTCAGAGTCCACATCGGACTCCACACCTCCGCCTTGCAATAACACGACCACATCACCTTTACTCACACACAACGTATTATTCAAAACACTGCCCGTATAGTCACTGTTTACTACTAACAACGTTTGTCTTTTCACTGTCCTACCACTACTCGCACGCACGTCCTTTTCGTGAAGCTTATCGATATTGGAACAAACTGATTTGGTCTTTAAGTACAGGGAGTCAAAGTCCTTTTCCGCACAGGAGGATTTGTAGCGCCTTTCGGTACGTGGCCGGTACCGGCACTCGGAGCGGGTCCTGCCCCGAAGCTGCTCTTTTTCAGTGTCCGTGAGGTTTCCACAAGGACGAGGATATATGTCTGTACTGCTCTCCCAGCACGGTGTCTTCTTCTGAACGGATGTTCTGGAACAGGAAATCATAATGTTCAAGACAAGCAGGGATATCCTTAATGCTATCTTTAGATAGGTATTCTGAGGATTTTCTGGCACTGTTTTTTCTCAATAAAGAACTAACATTTGGAACGAGTAGGTATGTAGACCTATACAGAACCAAAAAATGATGCCTCAAACTTTTAGTGATGCCTAAAAGTAAATCATTGACGTATGACCTTACCTATTAGGTAATATCCCCAGTGGCAAACACGCGTTGTACAGCACATATCCCTCGTCACCGTGTGGAGTCTGCGCATACACCCACTGCTGATTCTTGAAGACCGCGTTCACCACAGTACCCAGTGGCAGTGTCAACTCTTGCTGGCAGTCCTTCTGCGTCTGGTACAGTACCGTGGGGAACGCGATCACCACTGGAATGTTGCCCGGACGGTCTATTGTGGCCTGAAATAATAAACAGTAGGTTTTTATAATGCCACACACTCATAGCCCCACAATTTAGGTTTCCTTGTTTCGGGGGTAAATACCTACCTACCATGGACAACGTAAAAAGCTTAGACATGAACACATACAGCCCAACCGAGAACAGAAATTTACATTACCTAATTATTTAAATTAGTGCCTCGCTGGAAATCGAATCCAAGGCCCTTTGAACGAAAATCTAGCATAGTGACTTAGCGACAAATAGGTCGTCATTGTATTTAATGTTCATTTCAGTCATATCAAATCTACTGGCCATGACAAAATTAACAATTACCTACATAACGATCCCTCTTTTGAGGCCATCTTTAAAATTAAATCGTAAGACTTAGATAATGAAAACTATGAACTCTAAGGATATGATCTGTTGTAATTATCTGTTCTGAACTCTGTAGGTACTAGCATTTAACCCCTCGAAAATAATATATCATTGTTTTAAATAAATCGCAGTGATGAATTGCATCGTAGTACCCCGAGTCTGTTCCCATGGGTCCGATATGCAATTTTAACCATTACCTCATCAGAAACACGGGTTAAATTCCGTTCAATATAAAATGAAAACATTTAATACGCAGGATGAAACGCGAATTTCGTAAATGATGAACAAATTACGCCTTGTCCAATTTTGCGCCAATTTCTCGGCTATAACGCACGATCCTTGAAGCTTTAAGTAAGACAGAGTAAGACACGAAAATGATGGGAAAAAATGATATTATGAGCTTTTTATGTGGTAATGGTAAACGAGAGCATAACATTTACATTTACTCATAATCTATAAATAACAGATAATATTTATAACTGTTGCATAAAAATTAAAGGCGAAATATTTTTGTAGCACACAGTCTTTTAAAACGCTATAAATATTAGCAATCAGCCTATTCGTTACGGCCAGCGAGAAAACTGGCGGGTACGAAATTATTACACAACGAGACGAAGGCATAAGCAAGTGCAATAATAATATAGCAGAATGAATAATGATCGTGATTTACCGAGAGCATTGCGATCCCTTTGTGAGAGGAATTCGTTAATACATGCAATAACGCACGCCAAACATGATGGACGGGCTTTTTCGCAAATTAAAATAAATGCTACAATACTTCGTTAATTATTTTTCTCATAGCAGGCTGGCATCCCCCAGGGTACTTGTTTCAACACCTCCACTTAATTATATTTGGACTTTTTAAAAAACGTGGACTGTACGCTCATTAGAACATACCCATCCAAGTTGGTGAATAAGTACCTACATAAAGGTACAACCAGTCATTTCTTTCAGGATAATTTTTCAAATAATTAATTCCAGTAATTATTATAATATTCGTTGATGAAACCCGTCTAAAATGTTTTATTTTATTGTCTGGCTATTTTCTATCGACTACCTCAAGAGTAAAATCCTATGGTAATAAATCTAAATATAAGTAATAGATTTGTAAAGAAACGGAAAACTTACCTCACTTAAAAAGCTGTCCAAATCTTTGATGTCGTAACCAAACTTGTCATTTCTCTTCTTTCTCCTATGGCGATGTCTGTGCTTCTTTCTCACATACTCCTCCGTCTCAACACTAGTGTCCGAGTAACTTTCTGCACCATTCGCGAACTCATCACACGCGTTTTTAAACCTGAGATTATGGTAATACTCATTACGCCCTACGATTCTATCCTTCACTTCTTTATTATTATTAGAATTAAACTTTTTATATACATGTTCGTCGTTAAATTTTTTGGTTTGAGCAAATCTATCGACGTGCGTAGGTTTGAGTCTTTCGTCCTTGTGTTTCTCTGGTAGCTTTGTGTTTTCTAGATTTTCTTTGAGGACCCAGGTGAGTGATATCTTGGATTTGTGTCGGTGAGCCAAGGGCAGGGAGTGCCACAGCCCCATCTCCTCTATCTCGGCGTACTCGGCGTCGGACGGCTGGCTATCATTAGCGGTGGTCGTGATCTTGCAATTTGCGAGCAGGTCTAAAACCTCGCACGCTGGAGTACCGTCCTGCTACAACAAAATATTTGAAATAAAAAACTGTAAATGTATGATGTTTTCTTGGAAATTATAGATCACATAGTAAACGCTGAGAGCCTTTTAAATAAAGAAGATATATTCATAAGTAACAATCGGTAGTATACATGTATAATATCTTTGAACACCACAGTAATGATTAATAATTTATCCGGATTTTAAAATTTTGAATTTGACAATTATTTAATAGTACGTAACTACTAGATATCACTAGGCTGTGGAAAATGCAAACAGGTGTGGAATACCAAAAAAACCTTATCAATCAGCGCCACGCAAACATGTGCAACCGCGCCAGAAATACCAGGACACCAGAAACACGAGGCAATGTTCGAGCTGGGGCGGGGGTTGGTAACCTATGTCAACAAGTGGTATCAGCTGATCGGGGCAGCTGCGCGCGCAGTTGCTCTGAGGGTGCAAGGGGAATATTTTGTACCGCTCACACTTATTGTTTCTGCCATACGCCAAATGAACAAGGTTTCATATTTGGTACCTATTCTGCTTTAGTGCGTGTGTGTAGTAGTAATAAAGGTACGTTTTATATGTGGGTGTGTTGCTAACTTAACTAGGTTTTACTGTAATTTTTTTTTACTCTTAACTGGTGCTAAATGTACACATTGCCATTCAACCTGTATGGTAATTCGCATGCCCCTCTTTTTGAAAAATTTAAATAATATCATAACATCTTCTCAAATAAGAAGTTTCTCTACTCTACTTTTGATTTTTCTGCACCTTTCCATGAAATAAGGTTGTTGTAGCCATGGAAATATTTTTTTTGTTTATTTATGTTCTAATTAAATCTAAAGAATATCTATCCATGTTATAGTTCATCGTTTGAACTTTTAGATTGTCTCTACCAGGGGTTTCTATCGTCTCTACAAACAGAGTGTAGTGTTATTTAATGTTTTCCGTGTCCGAGACAAAATCAATTTCTATCTATTTTCGAACATGCAATCCGCTTTTTAGGGCTAGTTAATTTCAGAATTTTCATTCAATGTCATAAAATCACATACTTTTTGTAATTATGCATTCACGAATAAGTGTGAACTAATCTCACTTGTGGCAACAAACATGACTGTGTGATCATGGCTGAAGTACCAGGATATAAGGAACTGATAAAGAGTAACAGAGCACATCAGCTGTTCTGATGTTTGTACTTGCGCATTGAAATCATATTATTATTCCACAGCACCCCTGGGGATCTCTGTAGAATGAAATAGCAGATGCATTGTATTCACTCTAACCATAAACGACATCCCAAATTGAATTATCCATACACACGTTTTAATATGTAGCATCTAAAGAAATGGTTCTGTGATCCGTCTGTCTTATAACGAAGTAAGAAAATTTTGCAAAATTTCTAAAAGGAAGTGTTATTTTTAACTTAATACAGATAAGAAAACCTACAGAGGAATAAATAACAGAATCAAAATCATCTCAAGCATCTAGATAAATTTTCATAATGTTTTTTTTGTCAACGTTTTTTTGCAGCCAACTCGCCCACGCCATCCTTTTAAGACGTGATCATTTGACTCGCGAGAGGCTAGAGTACCAGGGCAACAGAAACTACAAAGAGACTTATGGATCAAAACATGTGTGACGTCAGGTATGAAAGAGACATCATAGTTTTCTTGTTCTCTTCACTACTGTTACACGCATGCGCGGCGATGTGACGTCATGACATAAGAGGGGCCACTTGGTCCCGTGCCGGCTCATCCCCTGATAGTGAAATATAGGAATTAGATACTATTATAACTAAATTGAAGAAAAAATAAAAGAAAGCGCAGACCAGCTAACTGCATGAAAGAGGATTTCAAAATAAAAATACGCATCCTCATAATTTATGTTTTCGTACAAAACCAAAGATAAATTATCCACGATATCCATAGGCGGCGCTACTGTACCTACCAATTTGCATAACTTCTTTGAAATTCAAAAATAAGTAATAAAATGTTTTACCTATTCTCATTTAATTTAAGACGATGACGCTTATACACAATAAAATATAGCAATTAGGTACATACACTTAAGTATTGGTTTTATACGTATTAAAAAAGTTATCAAAAATTTTGGCAAGTCGTCATCAGAACTTTCTTTCTAGCCTTATTGTGCGGCCAGCTCGCCAACGCCATCCTTTCAAGACGTGATCATTTGACTCGCGAGCGGCTAGAGTACCAAGGCAACAGAAACTACAAAGGGTTTTATTGACCTCAATATGATGACGTCAGGTATGAACAGGATACCATATCTTGTTGTCTTCTCTAATTCTTCACGCATGCGCGGTAATGTTGAGATGAGATAGAGGTCACATCAAACCAAAATAAATTTGAATCTGTCTGTTCTCGTGTCGGTGAATTAATTGGGCAACAAATCTTACATTGCTGTAATAAATATGGGGTCGCCTAGGCAGAGAGCATCTTAAGGGGTCGGGCCACTTAAACTGTGGTCAACAAATTCGCTTGTCCTAGTGATCATTTGACTCCCGAGAGACTGAAGTACCAGGACATCAGAAACGTTCGGGGATGTTTCCTGGTTGGAGGTCAGAGTGAGAGGGCACTATTGGATATCTCATGTATATTTAATGCCATCTCGCTTGTGTACTTCCAGGGCATTTCCGAGTTTTTTAAGTTACGTGCACATACACTACGGTGCTGTGTGATATAACATTAAAAAAAAGGAAACTTCTAAATCACTCTCGTAGCATAATCACGGAAAATGATGTCGCAAGTCCGCGTCATTATGTAAATACCTACATATTAACTTACTTAGCTTTACTTCAGGTACCTATCTTGGTAAAGTTAGATAAGTAAGTTCTTTAGTATTCAAGAATGTTTACATACCACATCCGACGTGCCATCGCGTAGATTCTGTCCTTCCGTATCATTTTCATTTTCTTGATAGGGCGGCGGTAGGTCCTTTGCCGAGATTTCTGTAACAACAAAAGCATGCACGATCTTTACACCGAGATCTTTTGAAATAACACTGCGGCGAAACAAAATAAGATTCATAAGGTTTTAACCAAACAAGTTCCGCAAATCATCGTAATCGTAACCCTTCAAAATCAATTAACCGCTCAAAGAAAGCAAAGGGCGGTCGTAACGAGTGCTCACGAGGCTCGGCAGGGCGGATGTAATTACTGCAGTTATTACCGCAGTCAGCTGAGCGGATTATTGGGCGTAAACAATGAGCGGCCGAACCATAACATTCATCTGCGAGCCTGGTAGCTTGTAGCAAGGCTATGTTAGGTGTGTTGCCCACGAATTTGTTGAAGATCTGTTGACATGTTAGGTTGGCTAAGTTAGGTCTACTAATCACTAATCAGTTTTGTAGACATATTCAAGCTGTCGTTAAAAGAGTAGGTAGGTAGTTAGTTACTTCAATAGTCAATTTGAATTGAAATTGCTACTACCTACCAATTAACGGTAACATACAATAGTAATCTTGATTTTTGTGAATAGAGAAAATAGTTTACTTTTTAAATTGCATAAATTTTATCTAATGTTAAAAACAATAGTTACTTTCCGTCTGCAATTATTTTTAATGCCCTCGAATCAGTCACGCTTCGACCTGCAAACATTGTGAATTATTTTCACACCTGCTAATGTCCTCTATCTTGCTAATAGCAACAGGAAAAGGGGACGGACAGATTAAAAAATGTCGTCTACAAATTATTCCTATTGCATATTTTATTATTTACTGCAAATCATGCTACAAATTATTTTGTATTTTTGTATGTTGTACAAAAATATATCACCCTTTAAGCACGATATATCGTGGCTTTACCTGACTCTACATGATTCTGTAATGATTTATTTCACAAGCTTTATTTTATAGAAAAAAATACGTCAACAAAGCGCATGAAATTAAATACATAAATAATAGAGTTAAAATACAAAAAAAAGTAAACCTAAAAATTGAAAACGAAAAACTTATTTACCTACCTAAGAGAAGTAAAATGTACTTAACACTACAATAATCGCTTGGTCATTAACGTCGAACGTTCACAGGTCGAATCAACACAATATGGTCGCACCACTTCACCACCGTCACTCGCGAGGTCGCGCCGCAAACTGACCACCGATGGTAGAGATGGTATCGGATCCCTGCGCGTAATTCCAGTGAGAACACAAGCACGAGAAGGGTTAAGGGTTCGTATGAATTACAGCGTGATAGATTCATGACGCCATTATGTATGAAATTCAATCTAACCCGTACATAAAAAAATCGGTTTTACTAACTGTGAAAATATAATTTAGAATCAACTTGCCTAAAACCTTTTGCGACGGGAAAAATTACGGTAGATTTAAATGTATTTCTTATCCATATAATATAATGCTTTTGACAAAATTATTGTCAAGAGGAAATAGGTTTTAATTTTTACTTAAATATTGGGATAGACAGGAGCATAAATTCAATTCAAATTACGCACGTACCAAACCTAATCTGACAATGAGAAAAATATAAGTGCCTAATTATGTCGTCAACAAAGATCTTTCCACGTCTCTGGTCATCAAAATTTATTTCTCGTATTGTATCAACATGATTCTGAATTTCCTAGTAAGATTATTGGAAGCTCAGTGGAGGTTCTCACGAGGTCCACGTGCGAACGCCCTGGGGGCAGACCGCAGTCACGAACATGCCGCAGCCCAGTTGTTAGGACATCATGTACCGCACCCAAAACCTAAAAACTCAAAATAACCCATCAACCCTTATGTGTCAAATAATGATTTGTTTTTTATGCGATGAGTTACTAACAATTTTTTTGTTAATGTAGAGTTTAACTTTGTATCCCTTTTAAGTTTGCAATCTTAAACGAATTTGATAAAACACGCAGAAAGTGAAAATAAATAAATGTAAGTACCTATGTGTTACGAATGTTTTATTTAAAAAATAAAACAAAAGCTCACACTATCATACTTTTTGTGTCATGATTGATATAAGACATGAACCACACACACATTATATGTATTAGACAGAATTTTTCTAGTTGTTATAGTTGATTACCAATCTACTCAGCAGAATTTAGGGATTCAAGAATTAGCTTCTAAGGCATTTCATTAGAAATATGTGTACCTACCTACAATAAATTTAATTCTCAACGGCGACAACTACTACTTGTTCAGATAGCAAATTTCCACATAACGTCAATCTAATAACAATTATGGACATACAGGAAGAACATGTCGGCCGTCTAGCGAAAGTATTTCATTACATAAAAACTAACGTTTATATTGTGGAAGAGGAAATCTAAGAATTCAATCATAAATGATGCTCATACACAAAAGGAGTAAAGAATTTAAGTTCATACACATATAGGGTAGCGGATCCAGTAATCGACGCCTTTGACAATCCGAGATGAAGTCGTGACGGTTCATGACTTAATGTGAAAAATAGCAAGTCAATCCTGATAATTATAAAGAAAAATTATAGTACCTACCTACATTGCGCTGACCATGTTTTACTGCCGTACGGACTGGTGTCCAACAATATTTTTCTAAGTAAATTACAGAAACTATACAACTTTGTTTTAGTCTTTTAAAGTTCCCATGAATTTTTCCGAAATGAAAAGCATCCTAAAATAAGAACTGTTTATCAAAAAATATAATAAAGATTATTTTTTACTCATAAAGAAGGACTTAATGTGTGTTTTGTTAGAAAGCATAAGACAATGAGATCTAAATGTTGAGTCGTGTGTTTTCTGTTTTAGCACTTCACGCTCCTCAGTTAGAAACTCCTCATACGGTGCACCTGTGTTTACGTAAACAAACCTTTTAACTAAGAGATACGTACTTACTCTTTGTTCTTTGTCAGTTTTAATTACTACTGGTTAACAGAAATCAGTAACTTACACCTACGCATAGACTACAAGTAGGTGTACATCTTACAACAACCCAATTGCTAAACTAAGTAGCATGGACCTACATGGGAATGTGAATCCATTTGGCGCTGATACAAAATTTTTCTAGTTACTTATTACATGAAAATTATTTGGTACATAAAAAAATTATGAATTTATCTTATCAAGAACTTTGTAAATTCTCAAAAATATCAGACAGCACACTTGTTATTCAATACAAAATTTGGGCCCAGTTAATCTCCAGGTATCCAAAGTTCGCGGTTAGTCCTTTACTCGTAACTTTATAACTCTTTACGCGATGTACAAAATGAAACAATATTAATGACCACAATTTTTTCGTACTTTTTACATTCTTCGAAATTGGAAAGTGACACGTCCGCCATTGCGGCCGCGAGGTTTGCACCGCGTACGTTTTCCCGCCAATTTCGCGCGTGTTGAGACTTTGGGCCTCGTTTCACGCTTTTAATGCGTTCAATTCATTGAATTTTATTGCCTTCGACGTGGGGTAACCGTTGTTATTTCGTGTATTAGGTAATTTTTTACTTAATAAAATAACCTTTTACTTAGAGCGTTAAAATTAAATTACGTAAAATGCGACCGCAAGGAAACGCAATCTCTTTAATTTATGAGAATGGAAGCTTTTTCGTGCAAAAAACTCTTGCTTTAAAGAGCGCTTTCTGGTGCATAATATAATGTACAGTTTACCTACAGTATAGCTCTTCACCAACATAAATTGGTCTTTATGTAAAAGGTTTTATAAAATTTCGTGAAATAATGTCCAATAAACGTCAGCTTAAAAGCAATGCTTTTAGTATCGCACAAAATACGATTAATTACAGATTACATCACTTAACACACTCTGTTAATGCGACTTGAAAAAGTGATGTCGACTCCGTGGTTTTTTTGTAATTCAAAGAAAATATTTGCCAAAAATATTAGAGCCGTTGTATTGTAAAGTATAAAAAGATTCCAATACATTTATTCACGGTGGTATAATCCAGATGGCTAGAGAATAGAGACGCCGATCTAGTTAAGTTACCCTTAACATTTTTACGATGCGTGAAAATGATAAAGAATGCGTCGAGATGCGCACGAGCATATCGCTATGGTAGGAATGTAGTGTAGGAATGCGCGATTTTTTGTATCGATATTTTTTGTGTGAAACTAGATTTGGTGAAGAATGTAACGTATCTATTAGTTCTTAATAATTTGACAGCTAAGTGTAATTTTTTTATTTAAACAAAAAGCAGCCAATGCGGCTTAATTTATTTGCTAAATTTGAATTTCAAGAAACCTGGAAATATTATACGCACACCTATTTTTACCTGGGAGTCAAGTAAAAGTAAATAAGTATAGTTCTGTGCTCAATTTTCGTCAACAATCGAATATGCTGACAACCTTAACGCGGAAATCGAATAAAACTCTAGTCATACACATCCCTATGAGGAATGCGCCGCGCGGCGGGAATGCCAGGAATGCGAAGGATTCACGACATCACGACTGCCGAAAACGTGCGTATGCACCCCGGGACCCGGAGCAACCGCCGCGTGACAGCTGCGCATGCGCATGCGTCTTTTTCATCTTAACAGAATTCCTCATTCACTCATTCAATAGCACACGACTGACAATTCCAATAATATTTAATTGGGAACACTAAGTAGGTACACTGAGTATTAGGTATGCAATATGCATGTACCTAATGCAATTATGTGCGTAGAAAAGAATAATATAGTCTTCTTGCCTTGACGTCTTAGATCGATTTGCAGGTATTATAAAGTATGGCTTCATGTTTTTTATTAAACTTAAATTTAATATCACATAGACAGTAACAATTATCTTAGAAAAGCTGTTAAAACTTCAAAGTAGGTACATATTTACCATACATTATAGTGATGTTTCATTAGATCGTAATCGAAAAATTATAAGTTTAAGACGATTGACTATTTGCTGGGAGTGTTAGGACCGCCCACGAAACCTCAACAAAATAATTATATACGATGGATAATTCAAAAACGTGCCTTAGCTCTCAACTTTTTGTTAGACAATTATAATATTTATGCCTATAGCATAGATATACAAGTATTTTATTTCTCTACTAACAATAACTTGAGTATTTAAATGTCCTTATAGATGCCTTTATAAGGGCCGCATGGTCGGTATTGCCGGCATAATAACTACAAGAAGTTATTACCAGTTTCTTCTAGGAGCTAAACTAATACTCGTAGCTGGAGCTAAGAAATCATTTAAGTCACCTTGCCTAATTCCAACAACACTTGCAAGTTCTTCCCTATTCTTCTAAAGATTAATCTGCATTCAGCATTTCACCATACAATTATTGTATTTAACCCCCTTGGACAAGTAAAATAGATCGTGATTGTATACCGCGGGATATGCAGTATACAGCCTAGTCTACGGGAGGCGGTCGACTGAAATTAAGGGTACCTAAGTGCATCGATAATTGCACCGTGAGAACACGCTGCGCGTGCGCCGACGGCACACTACATGCCACTCTACGGCTGTTGTTCGGTAGAAAGCAGCAATTTTGGTAATTGATCACATTCGCAAAGAATGGCTTTCGACTTGGGAACTAGATTCTAATGGGATTCACGTCTCGCATAAATGGGTACGATACGCCAGATTTCACTGTTTCTATATGAATTGGAATATTAAAGGGATATTTTGAATGTTATGGTGGTTGAACAGAGAGGCAATAATGTGTATTGTAAACTTTGTTTATTTTGATGTGTCTTCAAACAACTAATGAGCCCGTAGGAGGGCTTGCATGAATCAATTCATGAAGCGGAGCATAGCGTTCAGGGTAGGTATTCACACTTAAAAGTTCTTAATCTTCTGTTTTTATTCGATTGACAATTTTTATTGTAGGTACCTAAATGTAGTTCATCTTATAATGCAAAATACTTAGAGAGAAACTAATAACAAGCCGATGAGCTATGTATGAGTCGAGTAGATATTGAAACGTCAATGACTTATGATTTCATAATTAACTATCAGTTTTAATCGTCCGTTGAATTATCAATTTAATGCCCGATTAACTGCTTATTAGTGCTGTGTGCATTCATTAAGAGCTATTTGATGCCAACTGTACCTAATTAAGTATAGTTACAGTATAAACTCACGCAAAAGTTAAGTTGTTGCAACTCTTGCAAGAGGGCATTACCAACGATTTCTGTCTTGTGTTGAGTTCGTTGGCTACTTCGTTATTAATTAATAAATCGGACAAAAGATGGTACAGTCCATTTTTTTACTTGTTCTATTAAGCAACCAGTTTTACGTAAACCTTGTAACGGAAATTACATATTTTCATGTTATTCACACTTTTTTAGTAATGTTAAAGTGATTTCACCACTTAAGTATCACTAAACTTAAGTAGGAATTTCCAAAAGCTGCTTACAAAATGATTGTTTTCTTTTAAAAATAAGACATGATAAAAAAGGGACTTTACCTAAGCTTAGTTATAAAAATATGATGCGAGAAATGCTACATTTGAAGGGTAAATTATTTTGCGTATAAATATCATTGAAAAAAAAACCTTTCCTTTTTTTCTTGCTACTAGTTAAATAAGACTCTTATTTAACTTAACAGCCTAACTTAATAGGCAAAAGAAGCTTCATCGAACAATAGAAAGGGAAATTGGTGGAGGTCAGTGGAACGCTTTCGTGACGTCGCAAATCGAGTTGAGTGAAGCGAATCATTAATAACATCTCAATTCGCCACGGCCGGCGAGCGGCGGTGACATCTACGATGCAAAATTCTACACGACTATGTTGTGTGTACGTTAAAGAAATTGATGAATCTAGAATCGCCCATATAACAGACCATGTTTTGTGTACGATAAAGAATTTGTTTAGGTATCTAGCTAGAATCGCCCAAACAAAGCCCTTGTATAACAAACAAGGCACGGAAAGGGTGGTGAAGTTTTTATATTTTGTTATAAATTCGTAGAAATTGTTCAAATCTAGTCATGTAAAAGCGGTTGACTACTCTTTTCATTATTCATGCTATTAATACACATTTTGCGAAATGGTCAAGAGTCTACTTCGGTTCAGAACTACCTTTATTTATCATGGATTGACGAACAGTTAGTACCTAAGTCACAGGTAAAGCTTCACTAAGATCCTGTATCAACAGCAACATTTACTGAAAAACCTTCGAGAAAAATACTGGACATATCAGAAAAATCCTTATTCTCCGCCAACCTTCTACATGATGGTTCGTACGACAGGTAGAGTCGCAGAGCTGTGACACTCTAATGTCTAGATGAGTACGCAACTATTTAGGTTAAATACTTTTTTAAACCGTTATGTTTAGCCACTAATGATTAGGAATATTATCTAGTGCACTGCTAACAGTATTCTACCTTTTTAACACGTTTTTATTTTACTCTCGATATTCTCTACTAGGTAGGTACTTTCTAACCTCATCAGTAGGTACGTACCTAGGTAGGTAAGTAGGTATAGGTATACCTATTATTATTATTATTAATAAAGTATTTTATGTAAGGTTATTAATTATTACTTTGCAAAGTACCTACATGCTATGTTTTACAGGACGGATCTGAAGAAATAAACAGAAAAAATCTTCTTTACTTTTTTATTTACGGGGGGTTTTTCAAGTTAATTTTCCTAACATTATTTTACTAGCAACCGCCTAGTTTAGGTAGCTTTAAGTTCTAATGCCGGTCATAGACGAACCTTTAGTTTTAAGTCGTCGGCGTGCGTGGTTCTATGAATAATCTGCTTCAAGTTACTTGTATGACGATTGCACCGTAAACAACTTCTTGTATCTGTCGGCTACGTCTGCTTCAATATGCTCGTCTATGGCCAGCCTTAGAAGCGAACTCATTCGCCGCGGATTGCGAAATCTTGCATAGGTTGATGTTAGCAGTCGTTGGGATCTCGGCGGGAATGCAATTTGAAAAGAATGTGCAGGTGATCGCTCGGACAATGGGCCCTCGCTGTTCTTACCTCGCATTATGTCACTATTGCACATCAACTAGCGATATTAGGATTATTGCATGTTGTTTGTGGCATTTTATTTAATGACGGAATTGCGATATCTACGTAGGTGTCTAAGCAAATGCGCGCTCTGTCTAATGCACATATTATTTTATTAGATTCGCTCTTGGTAAGCTTTGGTTTCAAATGCTATTTGCAAGCGCTCCTCTGATTAGCCATGTTTCGTAAGTCAAGCATAGCGGTCCCCTTGTCGTGTGATACTTTTCGTTTTTAAACTGAATTGTCGGATTCTCATTAATATATGTAGGTAGGTACCTACTTATAGGCCGTCAATAATGTGGGTACAGGACCTACCTACCACATCACCAATGTTATGAGATCACGATATAATAATTATTACGTCTGTGGCGCGTTTCGAACGTATCATTAACAATTCGACGTAGCGATGGTATCGTAAAGCGGAATCATCGGTTACTTTTCGGAGTCGCGCGGAATTCGAACTACGCTACGCCGATTAAAATTTCCGAAAAAAGAGCTTTACGCGATATAATTTAGGGTCAAGAAGAAGCGTGATCTCGCCGCGGCGGATAAAAATTATTTATTTGCGTGGGGCGCGGCAATTAGGTGGGCGGGGCCAGTCTGCGCGCGCGACCTTACGACCCCACTCGCGCCATTCGGCCTGTCGCGCTGACGGCCGCGAAACAATTCCGAAATTACTCCGGACCCGACGGGATTAGGGTTGCTAGTGTTGCTACACATTCCAAATTCTAAAACTGCCGGAATTTGTGTTGGATTCGACTAGATGTTATGATGTATAGTCCTGAAAGCCTGACATAGGCATCATTTCAAAATGGCAAACTCACTATGAAATTACTTCATGAGATTATCACTTACACGACACGACACTATTGATAGTGATATCTACTTCGCTTTCTAGGTAGAGACTGCCGAACACGATCGCAAAATTCCAAACATATCGGATTTAGACTCGCAACCCTAGCCGGGATTCCTTGTCACGACCTCACCTACTTTCGTTCTTAAAATTTTCTCAAAATCTCTGTAATACTCGACAGAACACGCATATCATTATCTTTATGTAAACCACTCTACAATTTTAAATCTGGATTCCGGGCTGTTACTAGTTGGAATAACGATATTTTTTTTGGTGGGTAGATATACTATATCCATAGCCCATACATCACACTTGCTCACAAGGCTCATTATATTCTTACATTCTCTGCAGATGGCAATTACCGATACATCGTGTATCGATGCGTACGCGCACTCGCCGACGAAATGTGGGCGGCGCGAGTAGAAATTTACTCCGCTCTAAGATACTATCCGCCGCGATGCCGTCTTATTCTCTTTTTATCTCCGAGACGTGGACTAGCCATGACGGCGATTAATTTAGGCGATACATGGCCCTTTTATAATCTGGACGAGGCAGAGGTACGCAACTGGTATTACCTGGCGCGCTGCACCGCTTTCATTATGAGTTCGAAATTAATAGATAGAACTGTTGGAGTACTTACGAGTACGGAGAACGTACCGGTAGCTTTTTAACGTGTATGCTATATAGGCCTCTAGGTACATAGGGGCACGTAATCTACCCCTGTTTTAATGAAATCAAATAGACGACTAAGACGACAGATCTAATAGATAGGTAGGTACTACTGTTAAATCATTCTCAAAATAATTTAATAAGTAGGTTTGAAGATAATCTTATTAATTATAATATTATAGTTGAAATTAAGTAAATATTGCAGACGAAATAAAAACTGCGGACAGATTGTAGACAGCGATAAGCAGAACAATCGAATCGGTGAATCATCCCACATTATTTATACAAATTACTGAAAATCTTTTATCTTAATAAAGAATCTCGTTGTATCTTTAAATAAGGTAATCTGAACGAGTAGGTACTGCACTGTGCATAAATATTATATCTGAGTATAATTGAACCCGGGAACTTTCGTTCGTCAGGCAAACACGCCATCTAGTGGACTAAAACATCAACACCTACCCTCATTTTACCTGTCTATCTACTTAAATTTTAGGCTAAACTTAGTATATAGAACATAAAATGTCATCGCTTAAAAACTATACAGTTATTGCATTTGGGAATCAAACTAAACGCTTAAGCGTCGGCGCTAATTCATATTACTGATGAGCGAAGCGCAAAATGAGACTTTCTTTAACAACAGATGGCGCCTTACCTTCTTGAATACTTAACTGACAAAATAATCAGAGCTGTATACAAAATTAGTCTTCATTGAAATTAAACCTGCAACCTTAAAGAGAGTTTGCTGCTCACTACCAAATATAAAGCTACCCGTAAACGATCAAATTCACGTTTTCATCGAACATTATATTTAATACCATCGAACAAATCAAACAACTTGTTTGAGAAACAAGACATGGATCGAAAATTCTATCTAACGATTAACGTACTTCGATTTCAAACACGTCAAATATTTAAAACATTACACGACCACACGACCAAACGGCAACACAAACAAAAGTTTGACAAGCTTAGTCCTGCAATCTAGGGCCTCTATGACAAACGTCAGGTGTCAAAAAAATGCAACTCACTATCGCGGAATCGCCTGAGGATCCTCTTCATTCCTCGTCTGCTGACAGGTGTGGTCCGGCACGCGCGCGCGGCTCAAATGCAACTCCTCCGCCGGCCGTCACGGCTGGCTGCGCAGCGTCACGGGGTGGTTAAACTCTCACAAAGGGCGAGTAACGACTCACTCGTACCGCAAATTAGCCGAATTTGGCCTGCGAACTGACGAAGCGAAAAGGCAGCTGGTTGCCAAACCCCACCCACGCGACAGCCGCGTAAGGTTAGGTGGGAATCGTTAACTTGCGGTTATAAGTAATAATAAAAGGTTAACTGAAGGACTTATCCAAACATGATCCAATTTCCTATTCCTATGGTTTGATCGATAGCAGATTGAAAATATGTGTATTTGAATATCAGTTCGGTAGAACTTTTAATAAGTACTAAGGTATGTATTCGCAGAAAACATAGGTACCTGCCTACTCGTACAGTAGGTAAATAATGGAGAGGACGCGCTTTGCCCAATGGTTACAATAATGGAATTTCATTCTAAGACTCTAGGTTCGATTTCCAACAAGACAGGAATTTCAATTAATGAGTAGGTATAGCGTAATTATAATGATAAATGGACATATTTTTGGCCAGCAACGCGTCGCTGATGGATGATGCCTTCAGGGTTTATGTCCTACAGACGAGGTGATGATTTACAACCACGTAACTTATGAAATTTGAAATAAGCTGAAAATCTCGTTCAGTTACACACAAGCATAAGCCCAAGCTATAAATGCAGATGGTCTAGATTACGACAGTATAGTCTAGTCTAGTATCTAATGAGGGATTCGTTCAACTCGGCTCGTGGCCGGAAGCACGCTCGACGGCGCGCGACGCCGCGGCCGTGCGATATGCTACACTTCTCCCGATGATAAACTTGCCTCTAAATTCTTAGTTCTTACTATTAGCAAAGTAGGTATATTACGTGCTATTAGATACTATAAAATTGAAATTAAGTAGGTATACATATAGATTCCTTAACGTCTTTCTCAAAGTAGGTAGGTGCTGAGGTGCTACGTAAAGACAGTAAAGAGTCTAAAAAATTATGAAGTCATTTAAATTGTGGTCATGCAATGGTTTCTGTTTTCATAAATTCGATAAATAAAAAAAAAATATTATTGACCATTTCTAGAAGAAGATATAACGTATAAGTAGTTACTGTTATAGTTTGGTTGCCTACTCTTGACCTTATCTTGAACTATATAACAAATCTAAGCTTTTTTTTACTACAGTAGGTATGCCGTATGCCTCAATCACAAAGATTAGGAACGAAGGTTTAAAATGAGACAAACCGTAATGACATGTCATCTTTGACATCACTGTCAAGTAAATTTCAACAGGTATTGTAAGTAAACAAATATTTTAAAAATATTTTTCGTATTTTATTAAACTTTAATTATGTCGAAGGAACAGATATCTAACGAGTCGTCCACTACGGACCCTAGCTCCGCTTCTACCGGATCAAAATTAAGTGTAGCGGAGTCTTCCTCTAAAGTGGGCAAAGGTGCTTATTCGTTTATGGAAAAGCGCGAACAGTTTAGTGTAATCGTCGATGGTACAGACGCAACTCCAGAGAACATAGTAGACCCTGACTTTATTACTATGGTAGATAATTTCACACACGCCGCCTTTGAAACACGAACGCGAGTCAAAAGCGAAATCGCTCTCAAAGCTTCAAAATCTGCCGCCAGATCGGCCATGGATACGGGCGTCAAGGTTTACGCTACTACGATCAACCTTGACGAAATTCATATCGATTATACTTTGAACACCGAGGAAGGTTTTGTTCCTGAAGACCTCACCTTGGATGTAGCTCCCTCTGCGTTCTATCTCCCCAAAACCAAGCCCATAATGTCGTATCCTCCAGAAATATTTGTGGTTCTGAAAGAAACGGAGACTAAGTTTATGTTTGAACTACCAACTTTCTCCTATGAAAAGGGCACACCCGAGGGAACCGCTGTAGAAGAAGAGAACGAATTTTACCAGTACATAACCGTGGGAAAGGGAAAAAATCGGAAAATGGTCGTAGAGGAGACCCAAACTGACCCATATGTAGCGCAGAGTCGCCATACAATAGTATTAAGGCCGCAAAAGAAGAACGCCATAGCTTTTGCTTCGATGTGGGACATGCACGACACGTATGCTCGACTCGCGAGAATTAAACCTGAAGAAAAGCCAGACGAGATGGTGTTGTACCAATCACCAGCACCTTCTCTACTTAGAAAGAAGAAAAAGAAAGCCATAGAGGTCGATGACAGAAGGGGAAAGACGTTCGACGAAATATCTTCAACTCCTGAGTTCCTAGATGCGGTAATGTTGACTGAGCGAGTGTTGGCTAGTCTAGAATATTCCAATGCACAGAAAAAGTTTCGCGGTCTCGTAACCATAGATCCATTGTCGTTAGATTTAGTGTACATATACACGATGAAGCCCTTGTGGACCTTGCAGTGTGAGGACACTAACAATAGACCAATCACTAGCGTTTCATTCAACCCGAGAAACAGTAATATTTTAGCCGTGGGACATGGGAAATTTACGTATGCCGAAGCGGCCACGGGGCTTATATCCGTGTGGTGCACCAAAAATCCGTGCAAACCCGAAAGACTCTATAGGTTCGACGACCCAGTGACATACGTGGCATTTTCGGAGAAGAACCCCAATTGGTTAGCCTGCGGATTTGCTAACGGGGACGTGTTGATACTGGACGTGACGTCATATCCCATCAAAATAATCGCAAAGAGCAAACGCGACACAAACCCATGTTTCGAGGCGATCTGGTGCACATGTTGGCGCGCCGTCGACCAACACGACCAATACGTCATGGCGACGTGTCAGGATGGAAGGATCAATAAATTCACGAGCACGAAGA
>LGAG01000157.1:201426-244099 GCA_001278395.1 Lerema accius
AAGAGAAGGCAAAAAGAAAAGATGGATGAATTATTGTGTGAAAGAAGATAATATATTATGAAAGATTTAGGAGCAAATGTAGAGGTGACAGTTGATATTGAAGTGTGGAAAAAAAATATATTGCGACATTTGCAAATAAAATTGGGAAATGGGCAGTGAAAAGAAAAATGAATGCTGACATAATACACACTATAAATAGTACATAGTTAACCTTGTACCTTCCAATTATCATAGTTGAACTTGAGTGCCTCACAGAGGGCGCGGTAGGCGCGTTGTTTGTCCCCCTGCTGCACGTACACCTTGGCCAAGTTGTTCCACGCCTCAAACGTGCTCGGCTGCAGGTATGTATAGCGGCGGTATGCTCGAGCAGACAACTCCCATTGTTCCGCTTGCAATGCTGCGTATCTGTTCATCAAATTGCTATCTTATAGCCTTTGACTTAAAGATGAGAATAGCTTGACATCGTCGATGTCGAGTCGATACTATAAAATATGTACTTTCTCAATATCAATATGATCCATAAAAACTTAATCATCATGAAACAACAACAGCAACAATGGCCTCAACCCATTAACGGGCCACTACTGAGCACGGGTCTCTCCTCATAACTGAGTAGGCCTAGAGCATACTCCACCACGCTGCTCCAGTGCGGATTGGCGGAGGGGTTAGTGGCCAACCCAAGTGTCGGAAATTTTTTATGCCACCCAAAGGCCTCCGACATGGCTAACGATTGTCACCTAATGGTAACAACCGGGACCGACGGCTTAACGTGCCCTCCGAAGCACGGACACGCTCAAGATATTTTTGCCACTAGCGGTCACCCATCCACTTACCGACCGCGCCCGCAGTTGCTTAACTTTGTCGATCGATAAGGATCGACGCAAGCCGTCGGGCTATGAGCGCTTCTACAACAACAATAGACAGAGTCAATTATATTAAGAAACAGTTCCAACATACCCAAGTCGTATCCAAACGGTTTCCTGCAAAGAGTTGATTTCCACAGACTTCTCATAGTGCGGGATGCACTCCTCATATTGTTTGTGTTCGAACAAGAAGTTTCCCCAGTGGCGCTGCGCCCGGCTGCTCTTGCAGTTAGAGAATTGCCACGCTGTCTCGTACCAACTGACGTCATCTGGTACAAAATAGACTATATTAATGATGATGTACCCAGGACAAATTGGACCATTAAATAATAATAATATTATACAATTTTTGGTTTTAGTTTGTTCGCAGGATTTAAAATGGAGTACATATTAATGCCAGTACTATAGTGGTAGAGATTGAACCATATTCATTACTGAAAATGAACAATATTTTTGATTTAGTTTCTCCTGACACACATAATTTGGTTACATAGATTACATAGAACAACAAATGATACCTGTAGCATCACCAAGTAAACAGTAAAGCTTGACTGTTGGTTTAATATCTATCTGTTGCTGAATTACCTCGGCTGCCTGAAACAAAATGAAAACTGGATCAACTACTGTACAATCTTAGTGTGATAATTTGTTTTAAGTGGATCATCAAGAAGTAATTAGGATGGTTTCTTGTAGACGGAGAACTGAAGAAAAATTATTTTGATTTGTTGGCATCCTCAACCAAGAGTTTTGATTTCTTCTCAGTGATAAATTTTAATGTTTATAAGCGAACCAACAATATCTAGATGAATAAATTTGAATTTGAATATGATGGAGTGCCTTGGAGTATTATTTGAGAGAGGATGACCGTAAAGTATCCATGGGCCACTGCAACTAAGCATAATCTATTGTAGTCAGCTTTGGAACATGTACAGCAGGCAAAATTACCTTATGCCTCAATTGCAGCATGGTGTAGCAAACAACAACATCCTCCCACAACTGCAGTGCTTGGTACTCCTCGAGAGCTGCCTTCACTAGCCCCAGGCTTAGATACAGGTCGGCTAGCTGCTGACGCCATGTCCACGCTGGCGCCAATCCAGACGCCCACAAATATGATAACCTAAACACATGAACATACCTTATATTACTTTTATCCAAAATCTTTAGTACAAAGTAGGTAATTAATAGGTACCAATAATCAAAAAGTTTTTAATATGATATTCTTTGTTATTATTAGATTTAATCTGTTACCTTTACCAATTATTATAAATAGACAGAATTTTAAGAATTGTAATGTATAACCTACATGTGAGAAAATGAATGAGAGTCCCAATATAAAACTTGTAAATAAAGTTACTGATGGATAGAGTACAACTGTCTATAGACGATAACTGTCTAATAAAAAAAAATTAACCTGTCCGTAGGTGAGACCCCACTCTTATCATTAACAATGGTCTCGCACTGTAGCATGGCTCTCTCCACGGTCCGCTTGTGGTTCGCCTCTAGTTTACATCGGACGAGCAATGCTGCAACACGTGTCGACCATGGACCACTGTCTTGACTCAACACTGCCTCAATGTAAGGCTGTATCTCTTCCACCATTAGATCGTCCTTTGGCTGACTTTTTAGAATGTATTGGCTGTAAATGAGAATTATCATTATGATTTCCTAATATGTAGGATTGCAGTCAAGTCCTAACTTATAATGACTTATGATAAGTGGAAAAATAATGCAAAAACTCAAAGAAAAAATGATGACATAGAGCTGAATAACTGCTACGAAATTTCACATTTCACTTAGAAAAACTTAAACTGTGTTCTAATTACTCAATAGAAAAACTTAAACTGTGTTCTAATTACTCAATAGAAAAACTTAAACTGTGTTCTAATTACTTAATAGTCCATACTTTTTAATTAATTCTAGTACATAACTATAAAGAAACTAGGCTATTGCAGTACTTACACAGTCAACAAACACAGGATTTGTTCCAGACTTGGCAGCTCTATCTGACATATTTGCTCATCAAACTGTATCTTGTTCAATCTCACATCATCCTGTAACTCTATCTCTGGAGGCAACTGAGAGTGTCCATGTGTTTCTTGTGCTGAAGAGCGCTCCACATTGGGGTCTAGTTCACTCGTAAGAGCCAGTTGGGGAAGGGCAGTTTGTTGAAACTTTGTTCGCTTGCCCAACACACCTGGAAAAATCAACACAGATTTTCATTATAACTGAGGAATTACAAATTTTTTTTTCTACTGATATAGAATTATTTGTTTAAATTCAATTCTATTACCATAGCTTAAAGTCATTTTTGAAAGTTGATCAAATTATGGTATGACATTTTTAATAATTTTTTGCAATGTTTGACAAGCTTGAGTTGAATTTGCTGTTACGATAAAAACAATAAATATTAGCAACTGCCAACACTTGTTTCAGCTACAAGACCATGCCCACATGCACCTTCCACTTAGTTTTTTATTCTGTGTATGTCATTATACAAACCTGTCAACTCCAGTTTCAAACCAGCAAGGTCTCTGGCCTTTAGCAAATATTCTTCAACCTTCTGTATCCTAGCGTAAATCAAGTATGCCTGTGCAATCTCAGCATACAGGAGCACTTTTAGCCTAGAATTGTTAATTGTAAGTGCCATGTTCGACAGCTTTGCAATTATAACCTCTAATTCAGAAAATAGAGTTGCACTTGTATCTTCTAAAGCTCTTTGATGGGTCACTTTGGAGCGAAGACACCACCAGAGATGTACCTGCAGTTAATAATACTTACAATAATATATGGAAAATATTGCATATATAAAAACAAAATAACTAATAAGTAAAGGTTAATAAGATTCATGCAGCAGTTGAATAAAGGTTAACAAGATAATTAAACAACAATCATAAAGTTGTTTGGCAGTATTGTAGTTAGATAAATATTTATTTACCAAGCTCTGATCCACAGAATAAAGTGCTGAAAAAATTTGAGATGAAAAATATAATAACTCCGGGTTTAATATGTTCGCATGTACAGGTTCAGAATCTCTTTGTAATTTGACGGCTGCATCCAAATCCTCCGGCCAGTCAACTTCAAAATAATTCTTTAATTCCTTAGCATGAGCATTCCAATTTATGTTACAAAATGATAAGAATGCACTAATAGCTACATGGAGAATGTGCTCCAAGACTTCAATGTTATCCTGGTAACCATTTATGATACTTATAAGAGCATCTGTGTCCAATCCAGTAGATAAGAAATCTTTACACAACAAACTGTTATCCATTGTCCAATCACCTGACCATATTTTCTTAATAATATCGTGACCTGAAACATTTCACATAACCTGAGTGAAGCACGCTATAAAAAAATTTATTAACTTATAAAAAATAAGGAAATTACCAGCATCAAACAGTTTCACATCATAATTACATAGGTACAACACGTTATCTCGTTCTTTTTCCATTTTAAATGGTTCCATAATTTTTCTCGTGTTTACAAAATTAAGTTTGGATTCGAATTATTATTTGTAATTTATTAAATTTGATTATGATGTTTATTCGTACACGCCGCCGCTGCGGTTCCACAATTTGTTGTTTGACAATTTTTAAGTCTGACGTTGACATAATATGACAATGACAACTAGTACGGTATGGTTATCTTGACACTGGGAAAGCTTTTTTTTTATTCATAGTAGTATAGAGTTATAGACTATTGTGAATTGGCAAACTGTATCAATTACTACACTGTATAAACTTGCCATTTATTTTCTATCTATTTCCATGTTTTGTCAAATTTCATTATAGAATGAATTTAATCTGTGGTAAAAAGTCATGGTGGGTGGTTGTACGTATTTTTAGGTTAGTGAATATAGAAATATGATTTTATAAAATATTTAACAAAACTACAAGAAAAATGAAATTTCATCGACAAATGGAATCTATATTAATTACAATAACCGCTATTCTGTGCACAATTCTACTTTTGAAACTACTTTACAATTTGCGGTAAGTCAATAAGAGGTTATGTCGACCGCTTTCCCGCCTGATAAGAATGAAATGAATAATATTTAACTATTTTTATTTCAGGTCGGCTTTAATTTGGAGAGTAAACTGTTGGTTTTGTAATAATAACATCTGGGTCAAGTTTTCGAACAGAAACAGTTGGATTTGTCCTAAATGTGAACAATATAATGGATTCACTAAGGTATGATTTTTTATGTATAATTATATTTTTTGTTTGCTCATTTCGGTGACAGTAGTATGCGTAATTATAATCTTTATTACTATTTTAAGGACGGTGATTATAATAAAGTACTTAGCTCAAGTATAGACCAGAGTTGTAAGACTCCTAAAGTATTTCAAAGGAGCCCCCCTAAAAATGGATTGTGTAAGATGTGTAATATCAATCAACAACTCAAGGTGACACAACTCGCAAACTTTGTTCCTATGAATGAACATAATTTTGATCAAGAAATAGACAGTTACCGGTATGTATTTAAAAATACATGATTTTCGTATCTTGATAATAATTATATTCATTAGCAACCTGAACTGCCATTTTGTAGTACCATTTACATAATATATTAATGGTCTCCTTATACTTCCTTATCGAATCTTACAGAAGGTATTTTAATGTTTCAGATTACATTTAGAAAAAGCATATAAGTTATGTAGTCCATGCAAAAAGGTGCTTCAATTCAAGCTGCACAAAGAAAAAGAAACTCTACTGGGTTCTAAGCTTCTAGAAACAAGAACTCCAGAGCGAAAAAGCCAAAAACTAAAGGAGAGTCAAAACATGCATATAAGAAACTTTGTAAATAGTACCTCGGCTGCTATAGCTGCAGCGCTCATTGTATTAGTTGCGCTGGAGTGCTACAGCAATGCAATGAAACACAAGAATTTATCCAGTACAATATATAATATAAAACAAATAGTATACAGTCTGCTAGAGAGAATCATTAATATTGTTAAAATGAAGACATTACTGACATTCCCTTCTCTGGAGAATTTTTATGACATAGAGAATATTACAAATTTATATATAGTTGATAGCTTTAACACTGGACTAAATGGTATGACACAGAAAGCTCTCGGAGGAATTGTATGTTTAATACAGATTATAGGTATAATTTGGAATACAAATAAATTGATGTATACCATAAGTATTGACTTACTGTGGGTAGTATTTCTTGTTGCTTCCCTGTTGCACCACAGTGTGCCAGTGGATCCTTTGACTGTGAGTTTAATTAAGGTAAGTTCTGATTTTACATTTTATTAGTAATTTATAATTTAATTTTACAATATAGATTGGTTGGTAAAAAAAATAAAAATGTCCTTTTAATTTTGTTTACAGTTGGCCAGTACTTCTACAGTATTTTTAATTTATAGACATATGAAACCAAAAAATGGTAAATTGACAAAGGGTCTCATAAGGAAACCTCTATCGCCAAGAAATATTAAGAATCTTGTAAATGGAAAAATCAATACAATGATCAATAATGAAGACAATGTATCATCCGATACAGATGATGATGTATCTTTAAGTAAATTTGGATTACATAATTTTTCAGAATCATCCAATGGAACAAGCAGTCCGATATTAAACAAAAGCATGATGAATGGAAGGTCGTTCACACCACGAACTGAAAGTGTTTGGGGAAAACCTAAATTGAATTCTACATTTTGCGTAAATTCTGTATTAAGTCCACCTACCTTATCAGAGACGGTATTCATAAAACCTTCCTTCAATAGATATCAAAAATTAACAAAGGACGACTCCGATTCGGACCTGGATGAGAGTATAAGTTCCTTGTGTATAAGTAGTCCGAAGAAGAAAGCAAGCAGTAACAATTCAATATTCACGTTACGTAAATTTACGGCGTCACCAAACTTCGTGATGCCGACGGAGGCGAATCGCGCTCGGCCGCTGATATCGCCGAGCAAGCTGGGTCACAGCACTTCGTGGGTCGCAGGCGGGTACTGGGGCTCCGAAGGCGAACGACAGATATTTAGTATTAACGGAAGCCGCTCCTCCAGCCAGAGTTCGGGGTTTGAGTCCCAAGCGTCGAGTATGAATCAGAGGAACGTGTTCTCGCAGCCGCCGTCCCGGGAGGAATCTATTTGCGGCGAGCCGGAAAGGGCGTCCGCGTTACTGGATCGCTTCCAAACCAACCACGGTTACAACTTTCAAAATCCTCAAACTTTTACTCCTATTAGTTCGCCAGTGTTTCCACAAATGCAGTATAATAATCATGTTCAAATACCTCAAGCTAAGTTCGCTCGGCAGTCGTTCGCCAGTCAGAACGTGTTCGGGCAGCAGCAGTACGCGGCGAGCGGCATGTTCAAGGCCCCCGGCGGGTCCCGAATGATCAAACTTCCTCAAGTCAATTCTTTCGCTTCTCACTGATGCTCAACTGCTAGTCAGCCTCGACGTACTAACTCTTTCGACTAATACCTATTTTTTTGCCTTTTTATTCTTTGATCTATTTTTACTGAAGTGTCCATGAACTGCCATTATGTTAAGGATCTTGTTAAGTTATATCACACGCATTAGTTTGTAAGCTGTAAGCCGTTGATAGTTTGTAACGATTGTGAGTAAACTTAGTGTTAAGACTATTTGCTGATCTCGTGTTGGTGCCAGGTGATGGCTATATGAAAGCATTAAGAATTATTGTATTGTTACGATTTTTATATGGACGTCACTGTCCTATCTCGAACAAAATGTGATATTAAAGACTAGAAATGTTTTCAATTGTGAAAAAAAATGATTCTTGATGTTATCATTGTTTTGATTTTGTCATCTTATAACGGAAACTTTTTGTGAAGCTCCTGAAATAAAAGTGGTACAAAAAGTTACTAAAACCATCTTTAATTTCAAAAAGAAAGTCTCAATGATCATAAAAAATTTACTACATGTAATTGACATAAAAATAATAAGCCCAAACTTTTAAGTAAGTGATAGTAAAGAAGCTTTAGTTACGAAAACAAGTAATAATTTTAGAGAGAAACAACACAATGAATTTTAATCTTAATCACTTCTCAAATAGTAGGATACAGGTAATGTTTTAATTAAATGAAGCCTTTAATGAGCTTATTTGTAATAATAAATTAAGGTACCTAATGGTTAACCTAACGGTAATTACACTAATTGTTATTCCATAATATTAATCTGATGTATGGAAAGAAAGGTTCGTGGTTCGATTCTCACATGTCGGATGAGAATGGATAGGGAATGGTTTTTTGCACTTTATTTTATTTATTTATAATATCACTTTATAGTGACAGTGCCACCTACGACCGGTGATAAGTTATATTTCCTGAACTTAGTCCTATATTAATTTGGACATAGCATCCTTTGTGTCTCTAGAGCACTAGAAACAGCCATGATCTTTATACGCATTCATTATGAAAGAGTAATTCACAATTTACTCACGAATCACGCGCTTTCCTCTCGCATCTGTGTAAGTATTGGTCTGGTCTCGGCGGTACGTACGTATCTTCGTAGAGAGTCGAAGCATAATCGGAAACATCCGTGCAAGCCCATTCATATTGGTAAGATTTTCTTAAGCCCCACTCGGTTACATTACCCTAGTAACAAACACGAGAAATGGGGCTAATAATGATGTGTATGTTCATCATCGCCTATAAGTACCTAATACGAAAGCGAAAAGAATGAAAGATAGTACAACCTACTTGCTTTCAAAGGTTGGAGCCGGAACGCAACAAACCGAAGCGAGGGGTCCCTAGTTCGATTCCCTGCTGGAGCAGATATTTATGTGATAGATAAATGTTTGTTCTCGGGTCATAGGTATTAGTGATGTGTTATTTGACTTGTCCATGCCACCCGCGACACAGGGAATCCTACTGCGGGGGTTCGTGTGTTAGCTTTTTTTAAAAATGGGATACCTATTCTTATGGACATAAGGTGTCAATAGCAGATACTTACGAAACACTTCATAAGATCCGGTTGCGGATAAAATTGATGAGCGCTTCGCTTGTAATACCGTCGGTCAGGACCACAGAGTGGCTTGGGCAAGTGGTTGTATACTAGATCGGTAGTTGTAGCGTAGTTTCCACATCCATCATGGCTATCGTGACGAATTATTGTGGGAATGTAACCCTGGGTGGAATTTCAATATGTTAAAGGCAGTCGTTTATTTAGTTATTTCATGCCCACTGCAAACGACTGCGCCACTATTAGGTACCTATATGCGATTCAAGGGATGGTAGGAATGGCTTACCTGTAAGCCAATAAGTTTGTTTAGCCTAAAATCCGGTTGGCGTAGCTCCGGTTTTAATTTTTCGTAATCTATTTCTTCTTTGGGTGGGAAATAAAATGTTCCACCTTTTGGGCATTCGATCCTGTCTTCTACCCAGTTTCCTAAAATTACATTGTTCGAGCATTACATTTTGAATACTATTGTCCAACAAGTTATTCAAGACTCAAGGACAAAATGTTTATCTGTCAGTCTGTCTTGGACGGGAATCGAACCCGAGACTCGGCTCTGAGCAGATGAGGGACCCCAATAAGTTAAACTGTTCTAACCCAATAATACTCCGGTATTAAATACTGGTCCTGGTTTCAGAGCTTTTGCGATGGCTTCAGCTCTCGTAGGAGATTTCGGCCGGGTAGATATTGTGGTCATTATTAATAGTTTTTAACTGTAAGTATATTGTAGAAAGATTTCTAAAGGGCAAATTCCAGTGAATGTCATTATTTGAGCACTTCAAAATTCAATCATTTATTTGATCTATTTATAGAATTAATCTATGATTTGTTTAAATTAGCTGTGGCAACAAAAATTCAATTTTATTATCTTCAAAGCTAGAATTATAACTACTTTATATCTATACATAATATTATTATCATGTTCAAATGTTAAATACAATGTAATTACTTATTGTTTAAACTTTTTTTATTCAAATTATTATCACAGTGAGAGGGATTGTTGCTAATAGTTCCATATAACTCCTATAACTATATATATTCCATATAACTTCCTATAACTCTAATCTATGTTCCCAGCTCTTTAAAATAATGTCAGAAATATCAGTAAAATATTGAAAAAACAAATTTAAAAAAACGCAGGTTTTTTTAAAATATAATTTCAATATTTATCGATAATATAAAATAAACAACAATTTACTACAAAATTATATATTTCATTACAATTTCCTATTAAGTATTTAGAGCAAACATTTACCCTCTCAATCTCTAATCACAGTCTTAAAATCAATACAAAAGAATAACATAAGGCAACAGTTGTTAGTAAAAATGTAAGTATAAAATTACACAAAGATAACAAAAACATAATTCATTATATCTATAGTATTTAGCACACTTAATTGACATTATTCAATCTGGTAATCCAGTCAACATGTATTGAATTGCAGAATTATCCCAACAGCTAATCTTCAGCACCCAAAATGAACTAGGCCTGCTCGGTAAGCTCATTGATTGTTGAAAACAAGAAATAATATTTCTTAGAAATTATGTTTATAGTGAACTAAAGGCTCCACCAGGACTTATTAAACAGACAGCAAGAATACTATTATAACTTGTCAAGTTAGCTTGTAAAGTTTAGTGGTTAAATTATCATAATAATGAATCAAATGTTTAGCATACACAACTATTGAAGGCCTTGCGAAGGATGTTAGGAGACAACCTTGTATAAATAAATAAGTTCCTGGCATAGGTGGATAAGATATTTTTTTTACATAAAATAAGTTAATGCTTGAAAACAATAATAAGTAAGTAGTGATGTTGGCTAAGATTATTATGTCATCTACTCTTCTTCAACTTCACCAACATTTAGTTTTTCTGTTCATTCATAACAAAGCATTCTTATTGTTATTTAAGATGATTTTTCATCCAAGTAGTAATTTTAAATATTATAAAGCTGAAGATTTTGTTTGTTTGTTTGAACACGCTAATCTCAGGAACAACTGGACCGATTTGAAAAAATCTTTTTGTGTTGAATAGATTATGTATCGAGGAAACTTTTAGGCTATATAACATCACACTGCAACTCATAGGAGCGAAGAAATAATGGAAAATGTGGAAAGAACGGGGAAAATTATTCATCTTTGAAGGCTTCCGTTGCGTGCGCTGCGAAAACGGTTCAAGATATCAAAAAAATATGTATAGAAGAATTATTCCGCTTTAAATGATCTAACAAAATGTCCGCAACGGTATATGTCTATCTTTTAAGATTAACTCACTAGAAACATTTTTATGGTAATCAAATTTGGTCGAAATCAATGCATTACTACCAATTATTTGTAGAGTTGTACCAACATAATAATATTAATCTTTATCCAAATAAATGTGTTGTTGATTTAAGTCAACCCCTAAGGGGATAAATATCATCACAAAACTGTAATTTCCGCAAGCAAAGCTGCGGGCAACAGCTCGTTTTAAATATAGACAGTATATCTCATTCCGTATCCATAGGCAAGGCAATTTTTTGCTTGGGAAATGTCTGCAGCAGTGCATTCAGTTGGTTCTCAAGTGGGCCGGCCTGTTTCACAATATTTGTTACATTCTTCTCTACTTGGAGCAGGTCTTGGTTGATCATTTCCATGTTCTACAAAAAATGGTCGGTTATTTTTAATACTTACAACAGGTAAAATGTTTGTTTCAAACTATTCGTTGTAACACATTTGTTATATTAAAGTATCGCCATGTAAAGTTTACTTACCTCTATCATAGAAGTGTACAAGTGTTTAAAATTTTTGTCGCTATAACGTATAAAACCACTAACATTAGATTCCGTATCAGACGGCATAGAAGTCATTGTGTAACTTTTAGTAATATACTACGTAGAGAATTTCAATTTGAGCTGCGTTATGCAGTTTTTTTTATACTAAATTCGTATTCGTATGTGATTAAAAAACAGAAATTACGAATAGGAACAGCTCGGCACAATGTCGTTGTTTGAGTTGATTGACTTGATTTGATTTGATTGAGTTTGATCGAAAATGTTTCAAATTCAATTAAACGTCAAACATTATTTGACAGTAACGGTTTTGACTGGAGATTCGAGATGAAGTTTAGCATATGCATGCTTTGGTCGGAAAGTTAATAGGTATTTATTATTTATTGTTTAATACGATTTGAAAAAATATTTTATAGATGAAGTTTAGCATATACATGCTTTGGTCGGAAAGTTAATAGGTATTTATTGTTTAATACGATTTGAAAAAATATTTTATTTCATTGACATAACGCTTGTACTTTACACTTTATAATCATCTTAGTTTCTTAATAGCAATAATATGATACATCAATAATAAAAAGTAGTACTAAAACAGTTCCATTTCAATAAAAAATTGTCACTGGTCCATTTATATATTTCTGAACATAAGTTAAGTGTCAATGTCAATATACCTTATGGAATCAAATCGGATGTCAACTTGTTAATTGTCAAGTTTTATTCACACAAATTTTTCTGCAATAAAATCTCGGTTTCGGATTGCGGATTTATCAATCAGAGGGCATAAATGCGAATTAAAAACTTTGTAATCGGTAAAATATTGCTCATCGTAGTTGTTCAAAATTAACTAAAATGCCAGTCATCAAGCACTAACCCCAGATAATTAGGTAACCCAGTGAAAAATAGATATTATTATAGATGCAAAGGATCTTTTTAAAAAATCCCCACAAATTGTAATTCAGAGTTATTAAATACTTATAACAGTGCATATGATTGTAAAAACTCAAGAAGGGTTGTGTGGGAATATACGTAATACGTTTTTACATAAACATTTATTATTTGGATAATAATATTTCTGTTTGCGTGTTAGGTTAGTGTATTAAAAGTGTTAGATAGTTCGTTCAAAGATTTAGAGCTTTAAATGTGTGTGAAACATGGAGTCACATTAATAATGAGGCTTACACAATAAATTTTCTATTGATCGATTTTTTTTTGCTTATTGATATTATTTTAATTTGTGTTTTACTCCTTTACATTAAGATTGTGACTGAATTGTTAATTTTTAAATGTGTCTCCTTTGAACTCTTAATTTGTTTAACTGAGATATCACATTATTGTTTTAGTCCCAATCATTAATAAATGGAGTAATATTGTCCTATTATAATTCTTCTTGAGTTAGTTACAACTATATTCCAATGTGATTCTTGAACTTAATGCTATACTATTATTGGCTACCAAATAAATTTATATGGTATAACATTATCATTAAAAAAAATGCTTGTTTATCAAGTAACATACAAATATTATTAGGTTGTATTAAGTCATTACTAATAATATTTTTTAGTTTACTGATAGGCCTACATTTTCATTATCTCTAGTAAAACTGCACCTCAAATGCTCTACTTATTTGTATAAGACCTTCAGCAGATTAAGCGTAAGCTTCTTTGCTTTCAATTGTACCATTCTAAAAATAACTGATATCATTTATATGGATTCCATTATACCACATGAACATATCATTGTTTATAGCAGTCTTTGAATAAATTGGTAACACCGTTTTACTCTAATTATTAGTTACTGATGACAACTAAAATTAAAAATAACAAATTACTTAGGTGCCAACCCAATATTTAGTGACTATAGCTGGTGTTGAATTATGATGGAAGCAGAAATTGAGTTATTAATTGTTTTTGGTCTCAGTTAAATTATTAATTACTGCATATTATCACTAAAATAAAATAAACTTTATATCACCAAATTATTACTTAATTGCTAAGTGTTAAGAATTATTCAGAAAATAAGTACTTACAGGTCATAAGGATCTTTAAGAAGCTGAAAATTATTCTCACTATGTAGCTATTTGTGGTTAAAGCATTTGTTTAGGGCTATTATTACTTAATGGTTGCATTTATATGCATACTATTAATAATTATGTACAATTTTTTTTTGTTCTAAATAAAAAATAATAATAATACAAACCAGTTTACATTAAAAACAAATACTAATCAAGTCATTGGGTTCAGTTAAGAGATATAGTCTGTTAATAATTTGTCATTGCCATAAGCATAACAATTTTGAGATGCCTCAAACTACATCTATATTCTAAAAAGTTAATTAAATAGGATTCTTATATTTAATTATAAGTTTCATTGATTTGGGTATGAGAATCTCTTTAAAAATCCCTGGTAATTATATAAAAAAATTGTACATTTGAAAGCAGTTTTTATTTTGAAATGATTTTTTACATCAATCATCAACCATGATTATAATCAACCACCTTATTATTATCGTAAATTGTGTTCGTAAATAAAACGGAATTGTGCACTTGTGCATAAGTGAATAGTTGGTATTAGGCGTCAGTAGGTTGGCGGGCGCCGGCCGGGCTGGCGTCGCGACGTCGCCGGAACCCTCCCCCTTCTTCAGTCCTCCGCTCTGTCAGTCTCTTCCATAAGTAGCAATAGCAACCCCCACGCATCCACAGCCCTCACTTGAGGGTAGCGATTCTATTTCAGTCTTAAAATAAGACGCGACGTTTATATATTGCTTACATTGCGCCAAACACATTTTTTCCGCATTGGTAGAAGTAATTTTACAAATAAATTACAATTTTCAGTAGTAACTCCAAATTAGTTAATTCAAAAATGAAAACGGTTACGTGAAAAGTCATGTCAGAAGATCATGACGTCGCGTGTGCGAGTCGGGAACGAACTGATAACAATGACGATAACGACGGTGATGAAAATAGTGATAAACTCGAAGCAGTGACGAAAGATGATGGTGAAGGAACACCCGATGCCATAGAACCTAGTGCCAAAACATCTGAAGATACTGCAGACAGTGCCATAAATGATAAAGAAAGTCTGAATAGTGAAGTAAATGAGAAAGAAGAATCGTATAGTGTAGAACAAAGTAATTTCAAAGGGACACTGACGTGGAAGCTTGATAACAGAAACTGCCTTGTGACATGGAGTGTACCGGAGCCTACAAAGGACGACTACCTGGCGATATGTTTTGCAGGTAAGCACTCTTTTACCTTATAGACTAACTAGACGATGGAGCAGGCCTTGTTCTGCAATTTATTTTATAAGTACCCATTTGCTTCATGTTTAATTGTTGGCATTTTTTAAAATATCGCATTAAATAAATGATTGTATAGGTACTACTTGGTGGATAATTTTGCAATCTTCCCATAAACTTTTGATTACGTCCCTTTAACGACTTTTGGATCCTTAAATCGTGTTTCAATTTGTTTCGGTGGTAATAACACATAACGGGGATTATAATTTTGGTGTTGGTATTCTGAGATTGAATATGAATTTAATTTGACCGGTCGCCAGTATGACGAAGTATTCGTCCAATGAACTTTGCGTTAATGGCACAAAGAAAAAAAAAAGAAAATTGATATTGCCAAATTTAAGCATTATAAGTAAAATTAAATAGGCTTCTTGCCAAATCTGCGCGTACTGTTATGTGGAGCTTAAAAATATTATGTCCCCCTATGTTCGTAGATATGTATGAAATAAAATCACAATATCTCCTGTGGTTGTCATCCACACATCGTACCGCATTTTATATTCCATAACTTTACCCCTCTTCCATTGGCTGTCTGTACTTCATCATACAAATGTAAACTAAGTTATTATCGATTTGCGATTCATTGATAGCGAGTGCTAAGTTTCGTCCAATTTGAGAGAGCACTGATTGAATCAACTCTAACTTCGCCAGATATTAGTAACAAGACCCATATTATGTAATTATATGAACAGAGGCCTACATAAAAGTGTGATTTGTACTCTTCAGGCACTTTTTACTCGTTATTAGTATCCGCGAGCTGTATCTTTGAATCGAAATTCCATCTGCAGATTTCCGAGTACTTGTCTGTTCAGTAAAATTGTAAGAACTTGTTAGTTTTTGCAGTAACGTTTACATCAGTACGTTTCCTCCCCCCGGTATGGCTGTGGACTATAACCGCTATAACTGTAAGAGCCGCGGCGCGGTGTTAGTCCGTTTATTGCATTAATTGGCAACAGGAAGCCTGTTCTCCCTGCGATGTAAGGTACTCTGAAATGTAACTGTACGTTAATCACTATATTACTTGGGAAGACGTTCAAGATATCGGCGATAGGTTTATAATTAACATTTCACTAACCGGTCACTTTAAATAACGGCCCCTTCGCCATTTAATGTTCGACTGTGCTATTTAAAATTTTAATCTTGCTTAGATTCCTGACCTGGAATTTATCACATAATAAAGTTATATCCTACAATCAAACCACTGCTACATATCCATTTTTTTTCTCTTATTATAACTATAAATTACCATTCCGCCACATGAAGTCTTAAACCTCGTATAATTTCTTGTGGATTATAGTGACAAAGTAAGAGATCTGTTCAATTTACAGCGACATTAAATAAAAGTATACACGAGTGTCACCAACTAATATATTTAACTCAAGCTTTTGATTTACTAATATAAAGAACATCCTTTGGCCTTTCCTGTGTGATGGAAAATTCTAATTCCCGGATCAGAAGTGGCACATTTATTTTACGTCTACGAAATGAGTTACTGCATACACAGTTAAGTAAGGGAAAATGGGTCGTTGGAAAATTCTGGTCTGTAGTTTGTAGCTTCAGAAGAAATGGAGTTTAGAATTAAAAACTTGATTTCTTACCTAGTTTCACTATCTAATTTGTTTTGTACCTCTACATCTCTGTACCGCAGTTGTGGTCACCAGTTTACACAACTTGTTTCCTACAAAGTTGCTCTGCTTGCATGCCTGTATCTGTAAATAATTCTGTACTTCACTGTGTCTCAATTTAATTTGCTTCCATTTTCTTGTTTTCTTTTTCTGCTACGCGTTGAATTGTACATGGTCGATAGAGATGAATAGCCTTGCGACATCTGATTGCGACAGTGTGAAATTAACGTAAATTCAAATTTTCATTCACGCCATTTGAATAATGGATAGATACCGTGCAAAGTTTAAACAGAAACTTTTAAACAAACTATTTTAGCGTCCTAAAACTTTAAATAATTTACCTAATAAAAGAATTTTAAATGTGTGGACACATCCAACTTACCTCTATTATTCATAATAAAAAGAAATTTAATGAAACTAATACTTTGATGTTTTGGAATAAGTTTAATGAAATTTCTTATCAGTAATGCTACAGACCCAAGTCACATTACCTTTCCTTTAAAAGAAATAATAACAAGGCTCGGGTGTGGGGCATTTAAGAAATACGTTTACCAAACGAAGCGAGTTAAATTGACGCTGCCATATATTTTTTCGTGTCGATAAAGTCAATGGTTTCTAAAGTTCAAGAAAGTGCAACCGTCGCCCACTCGCACTTAATTTGCGCTCTCGCAGGCTCCCGGCTGGTACCCAGCAAATTGATCACCGCTTTTATTACTTAACACACCGTTTTATTGCCACTTACCAGTACTTGAGTTGGGTCAAATGAGCCGATCGTTTTATAAAAACTGCTCGGAATAAACTGAAAATCCCTCCGCTGCCTTATAGACGTGGGCGCGTAGCTAAATTATTATACCACTTAGTGAAATGTTGTGCCTGATAGTCCGATAATATGGCGAAGAAACACTTTTGGGAGACTTGATTACTACCTTTTTTGAAATCAAGGATCTTTTGTATTATGTATAATGCGCAGTGATAGCTCGCAGAGATTTCAAAAATGTATCGTTCCAATTCGGTTCTTTGATTTCGGATGCTTTGAGCAAATTAAGTATTTCAGATTAAAGCTGAAATTTATTGTCAGTGCTCAACAATCCCTTTTATGCTTAATTTTCGGTAAAATTATTTTCCCTTAGGCTGCGGATTCTGGCTGTGTATTATGTTATTTGCATATCCATGTCGCCTGAATTACGTAATAGAAAATTTGAGCGAGATACATAAAAAATAGAGCAAATGTCATTGCATATTTTATGAGTATTCATTATGAAAATCAATCACTTTTACTTTGCACTTGACACTTGAGTTTCTCCAAACCAAAGAAACGTCCGATAGTAAAAGCTTTGAATATTAATAAACGTTGTCGAAATTTAGATCGTCACCTCCTATATTTGGTTTGCTTAAGAAACAAAGGGGCTACTTGAATCAACTCGGGCACGTGTTTGTCGATCTGTTACATAAACCGCTGTTCTGTCCCTTCTGCGGACTACTGACCACCTTTCACCGACCACCGGTGCCTGCAATTTTCTTGTTCCGAACCGTTGCGTGACTGTTGATAATGCAACGGTACCCTGCGCTTGTCAATATCTTGACATGATTTGTTACAATCGCAGTTGGGTCTGATTGCAGTTACCCATAAATTAAGAAACGCCAATGCGCTCAAATTACCAAAGAAAGTTTTTTAACCAAGGACATAAATAGACGATTACTTATCGCTCGATGGGCCTTTGCCAAAACTAGAGTTTTCATGGTTTTCTTTACTATAAAAAACTGGTTTTACGGATGTGAGTCATACCGTGTCAGGACTGTTGGCATTTAATTACAGCACTCGTATAGGCAGGCGCTACAACGATTAATGTTATTGCTACTTCACGAAATCCTACAAAATGTAGGTCATAATGCCACAGAAGTTCAACATATCCTCGAACAGTGACAATACAATACGACTCTCGAATTTCACCTGACTTTCGCCTGTGTCAGGCCGGGTCGCGCGACCGGTTGCAAAACAGCATCGTCGCAAAATCGATTGTAGCATTGTAGCGCAATAAAATTCTCCAAATTTGGCGTGGCGTTTCCACAAACCGGTGTCATGGCAGGAAGCTGAGTGGCGATTTGTGTGGTGCAGCGGTGCAAGGCAGTTGCTGAGCGGCGGTGGTTGCGAGGACGCCGGGGTGACAGAGTGCAGGTCACCACGCCTCGGTGGTCTCATGAATGAGCCGAGCTAGCCCCGCGCTCCTCTCCCCGCCACTCGATTTGTGAATGAAGCCCCCACCGGCGCGTGCCTCGCCGCGCTCACGCTCAGTCGCGACGAGCAACGCTCCGCCACGCGAGCGCATGTTCCTATTTCAAATATTGACGTATCGAAATTGGAAATCGCGCGTACATGTGTTACAGTTTTTTCGTCCCAATTTACAATTTGTCTCTGGATATTTTACTTGCTCTGCTGCAGCTGGTGTACGATCACGTTTTGGGGTCGTTGCGCTAGAAAACAGCCCCTCGGGGAAGACATCGATAGACGGTTGACGTATAAGGTAAGTAATTAAAAGCGAATTTTTCTCACTATGGTTATGAAGGCTAGACTGTTCTACGTCTAGTTGAGTGACACGTAGGCTAGGTCCATTGAACGAAAAATACGGCAGTGGGTTGGGTAGTAGGTGGGGTGCCCACGTAATTTCAAATATGGTACATGTAGTACGCCATTAAGTCTTCTTCGATATCGGGCACGTTCTATATGGGTGATTACTGTAGGTGTCAATTGCTAGGACTTTCACAAATGCTCCAGTAATTATGCCGTTCTCGCTTAATACATCCACCTACTGGGTACCTACGTATTGGTGTCCAAATGGGATCTTTTAGTGATATAGATTATTTTAAATTTGCTTGTTTGTCTTTCTGGCTAACGTAGCTGTCACAAGAAAAATTAAAGCGTTGATTAATTGTTATTAATATGAAAAACAGAAATTATCGTACGTCCGCCAGCCATTCCAAGCAGGTTTATAGACGCAAAAACTTTATTTACCGAGAACAGAACCGGTAAAGTTGCGATGTTAACATCTTGTTTAGTATTGTGATAAAAGGTAGCTTAGGCGCCGGTCCAATACAATGGACACTTAGAAGGCGCTAATGCAAAAGAACTCTACCTGGTCCACCGACAGTTTTTCACAGTAACCTAGCGTAAACTGACGGTGTCACGTTGGAATTGATGATGCCCCTATTGCTTGTTAGAGATACGAATCGGTCATCGGCAGCCACTCCACTTAAGATAATAATATAATGACGAGCTATACATTTTTTGTTAACGTTTTTGCTGTCATTTATGTTTTAATCACAGTTTGAAATGCGGTTATGGGACGTGTGCGTGCGCACAACTATGTTCGAAATGTTTATTAATCATATGGTCTTAATTCATAATTACACATAGTTTCTTTGCAATAGTTTATCTCCTACAACAATATAATCAGCAAACAAATATGAGATCGCAAGCATGATCATAGCTATAGTTTCATGAAATGAATGGTAATGTTATTGATCAAACACTAAAAAAATAAAAAGTATTCTTTCCAAATTTTTTCAAGTTAACGTCAGAAATTCAATCTCTCTTGAGCTTTCTTAGTAAATTAAGCAGCTACCTCACGTCAAATCGTAAAGTCGACGCACGTCCGGCCATGGGGTTAATAAAACTGCCATTCATCATGGCGGGCCACCGGCGGATATTAAATTGACACGCCTCCTACTCGAACGCTCCATCTCATTCCATTACTACGATATTACAGTATTACGTTAACTACAATGATAGCTTTTTACTGACGATCGTATATTAACACCGGCGACAGTAAGAAATGTACCTTCTCGAATAGATGGAATCCCATCGCGATTAGTTCCTGGTCCTCATACAGTTTTTACACGAGGATTTGTTATTGTGGTGCTAATGTTGTGAGCCCTTGATATGCGAGTTTTTGTGCTAATGATATATCCTCCATTATACGAGGTTAAAGTACAATACTATGTTATGAATTATTGTACTTACATGAATATTAATTTTTTGATGCCTCAGTAGAAAAAAGATTGACTTGTAAACAAGTTTTTTGTTGACGATGCTTTGTATCGAAATCAAGATACTCGTATGTTCTAAGAAATGTTTTTGAATAGTGCAAAAAATATTTGAGGAAAAAGGAAATTGCGTATACCGAGATCAGTGATTGAAAGAAGTGTCTAAAATATTTATATTCGTTTGTCGTTGAACCATTACAGAATTAGATATTTTCTGTGTTATGCGGAGATACAAACCACATGAGTTAGTGCTTATAATTGCGGTAATAAACTTCGAATATCGTTTCCATAACTATTATGCAGCTTCCCGTTGGTTCTTAATTTCAAGACTAATTAAACTAGGCCCTTACTCACCATACATTCGAGTACAACAGAAAGAAAGTCTTATCCCCGACAGGTGAGTCGTGCAGGCATTCCAAGCTATTCAGTACGTCTGATAAGTACCATCGCTATCGATAAATCGGCTCGCATATAGATGAGCGATTAATCATTATGAAGGCATGACGCTCCAATGTTATCGAATACGTTAATAGCTTGGTCTGGTTAAGTGGCGGAAAGTGTGTATAATATGCACTATTATCTGTCCGATAATTACTGTTGCCAACTTAATGGCAGGGCTCAATGGTTAAGTGTAGAGAGGTCGATATTACTATAAGTTAAACTATTTTATTTTTACTGTTTCATTGTGTTTATTTTGTTCGTTAAGTTTAACAGAATTGTTGTAATTAATTTAACCCCATCAGCTCTCCTAAGAAGTCGTAATAAAAATTATACAGATTTTGGAGCTCATTTACAGAATTTGCTGACAGGCTTACCTTCACGTAATTCGTACTGATGTCGGTACTAAAGTTGTGGACTTTTTGCAATTTCAAGAATATCTGATCGCCTGTCGAAACTTAATACACATTAAAATGACCAGTAAGCAGAAAACACACGCACAGCACATTACTTACGCGTGATTTTAGTAATTAGCGCTGACGTGTCTCTTGTAATTACACAATATGTGGTTTATTTGGGAGTCTACATCCTGTAAAAATAAGTGTTCTGCAAATTATCATAATCATTTATTTACACAGGAAATGTTTATTTCTTATAAGCTTGACTACATACGCCACTAACTTGCCATCGTCATTATCGTTGGAACTGGAATCGTCTTTATCTTTAATGTGTCGTATTTCAACTTGTTAGGGCATGGGGGTTCAGAGTAATATCGAGATAAGAAGTTGGAAAGATCACCTTTACTTTTTCGTGTTAATTCTCTGTTCTAAGTACAATTTGAACTAAAACTGGCTTTGCAATATTTTCAAGATGTAAGAATCGCAGCACTCTTTGCAGAAATTGTCTTCTAGGTTTCTTTTTCATAAGTAAAAATCCAATTTATTTTCCATCAACTGTGCCCTATTCTCAAATAAATCTTCGGGCGCCAACAAGTATTCAAGCCAGCCAGCAAAGAGCATTCATCGCCATATTACGTTACAGTGTTCTATCAGAGCGTCCTGGGGCCGCAGTGTCCGACGGAAATTAAATCGACACGCCCTCATTTCTTGCCGCGGACATTATACCCTCCTAGCGTTCATTTGTACTCTTCCCTTGCAGCTGCAAATTGTATGAATAACTCCAGCATCACGAATAAACGTTCTGAAGATTTCCAAATCTAAACTCATCAACATAAACATATTCCAGGTTGGGTAATTTGGAATTCAGTATTATTTGTTAACTTTTCTTATTTGCACCTCAGATGTTTTGCTGTCAATCTCGGTCCGATGCTATCGATTGGACTTCTATATAACCTCTGTTCATAATCTGAAAATAATAATGCACCAAACAACTACTTTAACGCAGTAGGTACTATGTTGTAAATTATTACTTATTACATTTCATCGAAAATCAATTTAAAATGTTACTACTCAAACCAAACGTTACTATTGACGATGCAAAAAATCAACGGGCATTGCTTAACAACAAAGCCTTTTCTTTGTTTCATTCAGTCCATTTCAATGTGCCCTCGTTGACTGCAGCTGCAAATACGGTTTCATTATGATCGGTTCTCACGGTAAAAGTAATTTACGCTTAGATTTTAACTCAATTTGAGGCAATTGACCGTCAGTGAAGCAACCACGGTGTTGGTAAACTAAAAAGCAAACATTTTTGAGCTGTTTTTGTATTCAAAATAGCAGTTTCGCTTCAATACAAAATTGCTTTAGAAACTGAAACTAAATTCTTAGTGTCTAATTTACTTATTATAATGCTTTTTATATTAGACTTTGATTTGTTGAGTGAATTGTTTGGGATATTTTAATATAATACAATTCTTGCTGATTGTAGTAACATCAAACAATACTTTGAATGGAAGCCGTAGATGGATAATGTAAAACGAAAAGGAATTGTAATGACAAAGCTACAAGTAAACATTAACATAAAAGTCACGAATAATTACAGATGCTTTTTCATAAAAATTCGTATTCTTCTGGCGCAACAGATTATCGAATTTTTGCTTTTACATAATATACTGCATAATATCTTTTTGTAGAGGTGAGGCGTAATTATCAATTTTTTTATTTATCGTTCATTATATTACCAAATAGGTGTTACAACAATATTATAGATAAGCATAATTTCCATTAATTGATTGTTCTGCCATAGGATAAACGGATACCTTATTTTATTACAGTAGTTAAGCCAAAACATCCGTTTAAATGATTTTAACGCATGTTGATTTCCTTTTCACATTACCTTTATTATAAGTATCCGGAATTAGAGCTTTGAATCCTGAATATTATGCCTTAAATCTTCCTCTATCTGTAACATAAATTTAACTACGTAGCTTATAATTAGTATTTTTGTTGTAAAATTCCAAGTTCAGAAAGTGTGGTTAACTATGCTCTCTCAATTACCATTGTCTTCGTTGAACTTCTCACAATTGTTTGTTAGAGGCCACTAAGAATAATCTGAATCTGAACTATTCTAGAATTAACTGTTGCAGTCTATTGTTTGCGTCCTGAAGAACTTTCTTGGACATGATTAACTGTTTGCACTTTAGCAATTTAATTGTTTGAAAATTCCCATATACTTGCATCACTGGCTTTTTAAGTTACTAATTAGCTATTATTAGAATTGTAACATTTTTATATTTTTTAAAACTAAACAGTTATCAAGGCCAGGCCTTTACCCGAGGATACTTGTTACTTTCTCACTATCGATTATCAATATTACTTTCTAACCAATTTTATGGAATACGATTTGCATGACATCCTATCTTACCCTAATCAAGTTAGTCAAAATAGATTTGTACAGGTTTTTTCTCAACATGGATACTCCTATGCAGTTTTCCCACGCATGATGGGCCTTGTAGGTTAGAAATATTGCTCCATTCAATAGATCTCTGGCTTCAATGGATGCGAGTGAATGTAAAGTTACATATATGTTGTACATGCACTGTAATATTATTTGTAAGTGAATGCAAGCGACCTCTTTGAGCGAGCTTAAGCGAGAAAATCTTCGAGAGCGTTTCTCACGGGGCGGTCTTCAGCGATCTGGCGGAACCCCGCTGATTCGACTGAGTCCTACGGTCACTAATTGCATTTCAGGTTCGTTAAAGGTTTCTACATTAAAAATAAAACATCTTTTTATTAGGACTCCTTTGTGTTGCATATCTGATTCATCACATCAGTTACAGATTAAATAAAAAATATCGATGGTCAGTTTGTACGTTGTTTAAGAGTTGTTTCGTGTTTATAAATAATGCCAAGTGTAATTCAAATCTGTTCTGTGGTTTCCACATGATTGATTTATCGCTTAGTAAACTTTGTAAATACAATTCATGCATAATATATAGCGCAATCTCTTAAGCGTCTACTTTGAATCTACACTAGGAAAGTGGTTGTGAGTGCATGCGCTGTCACTTCCGCAGTTACACAGATAAACCGTGTTATCATCATAGTGGGGCGAGTTCGCGCCTTTTGCAATTTCTCTCGAATCGATGCGACAAATTTGCATCGCATGCCTGATTTTATGCGGTTTCGTACAATAATGAGTTCGCGATGACATGCTTTCAAGCAAAAGTGCGTGTTTGCCCACTTCTGTGGTCCTGCATTTAGGCATAATGGCTTTGTATAAACTTTCCCAATTTATTAATATGGAGAAATCTATTTCTGTTGCGTATAACCATTAAGTGATAATTATATAGCAAGTATAAGAGTATTTAAGCATCTTGGCATCGTAAAATATTCTTCATTTATATGTGAGCGTTGGGTCTAGTCAACGTGACTGCAACTTTGTAAGTAATTCGAAACGGAACTAATTTGTAGGTACGACAAACAAAAAGACTAGTGTCGTGAGCAGCCTGGTGATTGCGCAATGACAGCGTTTGAATTGAGCTCTTGGAATACCTCTACGTTAAGTACGAACCTCTCTTGTAACATTACGATGATAATCCGCAGTGCTGCTTTCCGGTAAATCCACGTAGTCGTTAAAGCGAATTACTCGTCAACACGTCGTAAAGGCATTAACTCAGCCAGCGGAGCATTGTTGGCGAGTGAAAAACACTGGGAGGAAGCGATAAATAATGTTCGGAGTTTATACGATCGGCCGGTAATGGGCGCGCGGCCTGTTGCGCCCGCGCACCGTCCGCGACGTACGCGTCCTCTTAAAGGTATTTATTTTACTCTCTGTACCTACTCCTATATTGGCAGCTTTTATATACGTCATCGTAATGTATCTTACTAAAAAGTTACTAACAAAATTTACAACAATACTAATGAATTATGATTTTTTGTCTCTTCCGGTACAAGTTACTTGATTTATATATTTTTATAATTTATTATAATGTACTTCACATTATAATTTAAATCATCCAATTCGACTTAAGGCGGTTGTAAAAAGAAACAGTTATGAATATTCATAAGTTATGTTAATGTAAACGAGTGATCATAAAACTATTTGCATTTAACCGTCTTTACGTGCTGTTCGAATCCTAGCTAACAATTGGGCGGAAATGAGACCGGAACAAAAGCTCGGTTGACTTTTTAAGCTTATTAAAGTTTGTCCCTTCCGGAACCGCCCTTACCGTGGGGTTGAATCCGCTTGAGCGAGACCGGAAGCAACGTGTGTCCGCCATGTTCCGCAATTGCTGGCACGGGCTCACGTTTCCGGCTTCTCTAAGGGGTTCTAAAAATAGCAAGCAATGGTTTCTTTCCACATTCTGTTATGAAGTATGAATATAATCAATTGTTGGGTTCTCGCAAAGATTAGATCAATTCGTAAACCTAAAGAGAGTGTTGGGCTACACGTGACTAAATCCCTTGATTGTCGTATTCCGAGGTGGTAGTTAGGCCCTTTCATATATTCATTGTTAATTGTCCTAGATGTACATTTTATTACTCGAGTAGTATCAACTTCCGTTTCAATTAATCAGCACTTTATTAAACACTGTTTGTTATTGACTTACAAGCAAATGAATTTATAGACAAGAGTAATAACAAAACATGGTTATATAAACAGATACAATCACAATTATTGATGAATAGACGTATGGTAGTATTGTTAGCGTTTCAAATTAAAGTTTTCGTTTCGTAATCGGTCGGTTATTAAATGCGTCCTTTGGTCGGACGCTGGTCGACGCAGGCGGAATATAAGTGCACTTATGCACGGATTTTCAATGAGCTCTAATGTCCTGCCGTCGTAGATAAACAACGCGCTATAAAGACAAAGAGGTCATCCTATATATGCTCTTGTTGCGCAAATAATCGAAGCCGTATATAGAAACTACGGCCAAGATTGTTTTGGGACAAGGTTGGGAAGAAACTACTACTTAATTGAATGGAAACCACCGCTGCAATTCTAGTATATATTGATTGTGTTCAAAGTATGATTGTTATTCGTTGTGAGATGTTGTTTTCGAAGTTAATAGACTTGGAAATCAGTAGACTTGGAAAAAGTCCCATTCCTTCATCCATAAATTTAAATGTTAAAAAAGGTTCGCTCAAATAAATTTTGCCGTGTTTATCGTTTCTCAGGATATTTGTAGGTTCATAAAAAGATTAAAGAAGGACGGAGGTGCTAATGTAAGTGTGTACGCACATCCGGTCCGTCGGTGTCCGTTAATTGGTCCGCGTAAAAGGGATATCGTGTAGCCGCTCCCTGCGTCCCTTGCCCCAACATCCTTTCCTGCGACATGGCGACAAGTTGGGATTGCGCGGACTCTTTAGAGAAAACTCTCCATAAATGACTCGTTGTCCAATTAAATGGAGACTTCGCCGCCTGCTGTTCCTTTGATCGATATTATGGTGTGTACAGGGTTACTTTAGCCCAAATAGAGTATAGATATCTTTGTGATAGCCAATTATTTTATTGGATATGACCCTTCTTCTATTGAATTAATCTATCACTTCAGCAGTGATCACGTCGAAAATGCAATAAAGATGGTTCTTATAACTTATTGTTATTTAAAACATATTAGAATTTCCTTATACACCAATAACAAGACGATGGTATCGAATGACGTTATCCATTATGATATTATTAGAAGTTGTAATAATTGCAGCATTTGTATTGTTGACATAAACGAGTTATCATGTAATTGACACGTTGCTGGGATGTCCTCGCGTCGAACTCGTGTATCTTGCTCGCATTTCTTTTTTTCTCCAATTAAGATGTTCGCTTTTATAATGTTAGTAAGTAATTTTCCTTTTGTTTGCTATTAGCAATTTGTACATAGATTTGCTTATATAATTAGTTATTAATTTTAAATCAATATTGATGTCTCAAAAGTTGCAAATGCTAAATGATTCTTAGAAATTGTCTTTTATTTGTACCTATTGCGTTGGCTTACAATTACCAAAGTAATTCTTACTTGGCTGCGTTACCGAGGCGTTAAAAGCTATTACTACCTTATATTATACTACCCACGAGTATGTCTACATTATTCTACCTACGGAGTCAAATACCGTGGCCCCCACTCATACGTCTTCGCTGAGATTTATAATATGAGCACCAAGTTCCCATGACGGGCACCTGGACTGTGACCGGTCATACTCATATTCCTTAACAAGTTTATTTAGTTTCATTGCTTGTTGTTGTTGCCTGACAAGTATCTTTAAATTTGTTATTGAAATAATGTGTGTAAAGTATTGGTTTAACCTACTCTATTTGTGTCCCTTTTAACTATTTAGATTTGGTCTGATTGCATGGAATATTAATTGTTGGCTTAGTACAAAAATTCAGCCAGCACGTTACATCCATCTTGATGATTAACAGCAACGTCTTTCTTATTTTGCTTTGAAATGTTTTTAGAATACTTACTTGGCATGTGTAATGCTAAATCATTCGACATCCGCGCGAAATTCCACAACAAGTTACGTTCCGTTTCCAACAAGCTATTACTCAAAAGCTACTAGTCAATCATCAACTAAGCCGTTATTATCTTTGTTTCCCTCCGCAATTTTCCTCAATTTAGCAATTGTAAACAGTGTTCATAAAGTTGATTCGCGGAACCGTTTGGCAGATATTCCAGGTCCTTGCGATTGGCAAAGGTGCCGTCCTGAGAACCGAACAATCGGAGTCGTTCCTAGAAGGCGAGCAACGGGGATAGCGTATGCACTGCAGCGGCGGAAACAATAGGTGTTAACTTGCACATTCAGCGGACGCGTCCAAATAGTCCATGCGGACTGATTACTGACTAGTTTTGTGGCCTTACATGCGAAACACTCACGATTCATTATTAGTACCAACTTTTTTGAATAAATATATGCATGTCAGTTCTCGAAACAACTGTATCATTACTGCGAATGATATTGAAAATTCACTCGTTTAGTTGCGTATTCGTAGCACAAATTAATCACAAACTTATAGTTAGGGACATAAATCAGAGTTTCTCTTGGAACATTGCTATCTTCGCTTAGCATGTAACACGAGAACATTGTATAAGTTAATGACATAAATGATTGATAATGAAGTACGACAGGAGCCGGATCTTATTAACGCTGTTCAATTATAATATAATGCATGCATTGCACATGTCCTTTGAAGTTATAAGATCTTTAAAAGCTATTCTATTTTCTTTAACACAGTATATTAACGTTACTTTTCAGCTACATGCCATATATCGGAGTTAATAAATATGTAGAAAATGTTCAACTTGACTTAGTAAAGATACGCTGAACAAGTTAATTCAGTCTTAAATATCAATTCCTATAAAGTACCTGTTGTAGGTTTAAATATCATGGCCTTATAAGGTGAACGCTCATATATCGACTTGTAGATAAACCTGTCAAACAGAGTTAGGTAGGCAATGCCGTGTGCATTCTCACAACAAATGCGTATATTATGAAAAGACAGATTTTGTATTCAAAATGATCAGTCTTAATATAAATAATTCCGCTGCAGCAATCCGGCACGTTGTACTAGCATGCGTCTCGTAGCTTTATGAGTGTAAATAATTTATTAGATTTAAACACTTGTATAAAAAAAACATTACTGTTGTTATTCAGTTCTGACTTTCTAAGTCCACTGACCAGAGGCCCCACTAGCTGATGCACATATTATTATGATTTTACGATTTAACGGACGACAATTTTGTTGTTTCATGACAATTTTGTTTCATACATGCAACTATACCAACTTTTAGCAACTGGAATTAAACAAAGTTTACTAATAAATCATTTATTTCCCCTTCGTCTTGGTAGTAGATCCGAAGCTCCGAGCATGCTGTTAGCCGGAAATTCGGATGATATATCGGAATTAGAATCGCCGGTGGACGCTGGTCTCGCGCTATGCGAAAGCGTTTATACATCCGCAGGATTTGTTTTTTCACTTCTTTTGACAGACAGCTGTACTTTGTAGCTGGAAGTGGAAATTGTTTCTAGTATTTATGGATTCTGCCTTGTATCTATTATTAGGAAGGATTAATTTGTATTATAGTTCACAACTATTACCTCTTGAATCATAACTATGATGTACTATATTAGTTAACTAAAACTTAAACATGCTCATAATACATCCTATAATAATATTAATTATCTTTACTATATTTAAGTAGATATACGGTTTATAACCGAGATTACCGACAAAGGGTCAATTTAATTTCGCAGTTGAATTACAAATTTAGGTATCTGCTTCTCCGATCAACGCACTATCGCGTAAGGTAGAATCCCACTGTCGATTTATTTTCGATGTTTTTCGTCGTCAGTCCAACGGAAGTCATTATGCGTTTTCCGCCGTACAATGTACTGGTGCCCTGTAAAAATATATTCATTAAAACAGCGACCAATCGCTTTACTCCGTCGGGTTCTTTCTCGGGAGAATTCTAACCCGCATTAATATCACGTTTACCGTCTGATCGTTTGCCTGACATTACATCCATTCATAGACGTGCTTCCATAAAGTTGTAAGCTTGAGATTGCTTCAGACTTTAAATAGAGATGTAAAAGATCTTTGAAGTAAACTGAACAAAGTGCGAACTGTGTGCTGCGAAAAGCAATCCCAAGAAGGCTTTCTGTATTGTGAAAAGTTCCTTTAGGCGGTCTCTTGCAATAGCGGGGGCTGGTGACAAATATTGACACGGTAAATATTTGCCCCTCTGAGCACGCTCGTCTCTTGTGCCACTATGCGTGCTTCGTGCGACGTAGGTGGTGCACAGATAAAACTCGGCTGTGACTACCCAAGATAACTACAATGTTTGCACATAACAAATCGTGTTTGCACATTTTATGCTTTGTCCGTTATTGCTCATGGATCACTGACGAGTGCATAGATGCGTGCGTCCTCACGTTCGGTATGCTTTTGTATATTGTATATAGATCTGATTGGTCGCAACAATAAAATGCTTTCTTAAATAAAAGCCCATCGTGTAGGTGTATACACTGTCCATACTTAAATAGAAGAAATATATTTTCAATTGGAAATGCAATTTAAATAGCACTGTTTTATTGTAGACCTCAGTCGTAAGATCATTGAGAATAAGCCGGATAAATGTACGACAGACGTACCTGTGTAGGAATAAAGCATCTCATTTCTTTATTTTTGACATGAAACGTGCACATTCATGCAAGCTACATGAAAGGCGATGCAAGTCATTTACATAAGTTAAAAAGCAATCAACCCAGCGGAGAAATGAAGGATTTGATGGACTGGTCTGCCCTTGCACACCGTGGTCTTAAAATACTTCAGAAATAACATTTGCCGGTAAATAGGGTACAGTGTTTTGTAAGATTTTATGACAGTCAATAAACTATCGAACTGTTAGTCAAACATTGCCGTCATCATATTATAAAATAACCTACGGATGCGAGTTCATTTGCCAAATTGTCGGAAGATCTGTAAACATACAGTCAAGGTCGGCCGTGTTTATGACTCTTAGCTTTGGTAGGTAGGCATTAGAAACGTGTCATATAAATTAAGATTTTCCTTGGAAGTATTTCGTAGAATTTACAATTTTGCATGAATACGGTGAAAATGTTAAATCAAAACAAAAAATTGATCTTGTCAACCAGCCTTTAAGAAAATCAAAATATTCTACTATTAGGTATGTGGACTGGTGACTAGTGAATTAGTGATGTAGTAAAACTTGGTTAGCATTTGTTGCGCAATCTCATTAGGGCGACTGCGAGTTAGGTAATTTGGATAATCGAGCAATTAGATGTAATGCGCTACGCGGCAGGCGCTTGGCGCGTGGACAGCTCAATAAAGCAGCGGTTGCGTGTAAATCGCCGACGGAAACGAGTGCCAGTAATGAGCTTCGGATGTCGCTCACCTATTGTGCCGTGCGAATAGATATCGACTTCCTCAGTTCAGTTATTGGTAACACTGCGCTGTAATGAGGCATTGTTTGCACTCGAGGAAGTCTGGGTGCCATCATCTTATTCTGTTCGCACGCAGAGACAGTCTGTGAGTGGATTGCTAAATCTAGGGTCTTGCCAGTTGTAGTCGGTCGCGCTCGGTCGAGGTACGCCGCACGAATCCAGGTCAACGTCCGTTTACGGATCTGCAATGGTAATTTAAGTGACACAAAATGATAATAGCTTTGGCATTTACTCCACAGTGCATGAATCGAAATTCGTGCTTGAATGGCGCGGCTGATGGAGATTGGTGGTAACACCGCAGTCAATCATAGATCACGAATTCACCTCGCGTTCAATGCTTTTTGAAATGAACCAAACTATGTAGTACGATACGTATTTGCAATATGCAAATCAAATGTAGTTTTGGATTTAAAATGAAATACTCTCCCTTCAAAGTGATCGCAGACCATGTCGTTGAAGACCAAAAATATTGTTTGAAAAATAAATGGTGCAAAGTTAATTGATTAAATAAAATATTTCACAGCAGTTGGCAAGTTGGATAAATGCTTCAGCGGGCATAAAAGCACCGTGACGCTTCTTATTATGAACTTCCGTGCGTTCCGGGTTTTGCCTGAGAACAAACCTAAAGGAAATTCATTACAATGCATGGTAAAAGGATGTGTGTACATTTGAGTACCCATACTACGACTACACACAGAAACTAGTTTCTTACTTGCGCTATTGGATAAAAATATTCAGTTAATTAGAGCTGTTAAATGTATAAACATACCTTCACAGTTCTGGTTACTTAAGTAATGAAAGCAGGGACGGATGCTTTGGAAATAACGTTATTATAATAACATACTGAGGATGTATGCTGACAACAAAAGTAAACTGGTATGCCGAAAGAGGAAGTAATGGGGCATGACTAAACGTACAAAATATTATCATTTCCGTTCTTACAAATTGGTGCAATGTTTGAGGGTCTAACTAATTTTAAATTGCTATTATTACTAGAGAAGCTTACATAGTAAGGTACTAACTTTTTACCATAATGTTTCCTTCTTACTATAGTATTGCTGAGTGATTTAATTATTTCATGCTATGGAATGTTCTGTTAAGTTTGAAGTAAATCAATGTCCTCTAATATAAACGAAATAGAACTCTTTGGATGACCATTATTAAGGACGTCCCTAACCGCATCGTAATCCTCAAACGATAAACTCGAGCACGTACTGTAAATTGGGTTAGCGTGTCGTCTGCCGGTGCCGATCCTGACTCAAGGTCGCATCTACAAGATTTAGTTTTACATCTATATATTAACATCTTGATCCCAGCTTTATTTGTTTGTTTGTTCTAAAGCCAATGATGTCACTGAAATATAGAAGCTTTTTTGGTTCAAAATTCGGCAGTGTATTTGCCTAGCTTTGGGTGATGTATCTGTTGTCTTTTCCTTTGCTAATACGCCGTAAAACATTTTTACTTTTTGTTCCCTGACCCTGCTCCAGCAATAGCGTTCTGGCGTCTAACTCGCGTGGGCGCAGAGGATGGCTCGCTGTTATTTTATCACAAAATCGTTTGCTTCGTACGCTGATAAATTTCTCAGTGTAGATTTATGTAAGTACTAAATGTTTAACGTCGTCCGGACACTTGTTTTGTTCGCTGCTTATTGTATACGGACAGATATAAATGAAAGTCTGGGATTAATATTAATGTCCGAAGAAGGTGACCCAACGGCCAACAACAATGTCCTCGTCGATGGATCGATCAAATTATTCATTCGAAGTTTCTTAGATGCTGCTGAGCGATTATTATCCAAACTTGTAGTGGAAATTAAAGCATTGTAAAGGCATGAAATTTTGTACGATTCTTAACCAATTTATTCGTTATCGATGTAAAATTTTATTTGTCAAAATTTATAAATTAGTATTACGTAGTGATAAAACTCATGTTCCAATATTAGCGTCCTTGATATAGTTGAACTGGTTTCACTTCCTGTTACGCGTTGAATTGTATACACAGAGCACGTCACTCATTCAGGCTCAATCAAGGGATCATGAATGAGATGTTTACCGCGTATGGCCACATATAAACGTGTGTATCTATAATGCAATAGCTTTGGCGTTTCCTGTTATGTGGCTGCAGTCAGATAACTGCGTTGTTTAATACCTGTAGTCTCTACCACCATAACTGAAACTGGTAGAAATCTTTTGCTACCATGTGTTACGTTTGGTTTTGGTAGAGATGGATTCGATGTTTAACATCATTGGTATGCAAGAATTTCGAGCCTGAGGACATAGCCGATTTGTGACATCTATAATATGTATCGTATCGAGTGCTAGCCGGGCGCGTTGGGCGGCTGGGCAGGGTCGGGCCGTCTCGCCAAGGTCAGCGAGTTCGTTAGGGCCATTCATGGATACCGGCCCTCGTCGCGCGTCCTGCGACAACATATTCTCTCTTGCTGTGTGCTATGCTGTACGTTCGATTAGTTTCTTTTTTAGAATGGACGCTCGGCAAAAAGACACTAGCAATCGCAATTCACCGGATGCACTAACGAGTGTAAAATTTTTTTAAGGCTCACCAAGCCGACGGCATTAGTCGGTTTTTGTTTGGGATCGCTTCCGTTATGATTCTATAATATTGGTGCACACGTATTGCATGGTACAGATATAGTATTTGCAAGGATGTCGAAATAAGGGTAGGTACTCGAATTTTTCAGTGTCAAAATATTGTTAACGAATACGGTGCAAAATTGATTTTAAATAGGGTTGGCTTTGTAATCACGGTGGTAACTTTAAGCAAGGCTAATGACTCATAAGATCGTGTTCTAAAGACTTTGCAGTGATCATTTCTAAATGACGCATATTATAAAGCTTCTTTGATATGTCAAATTGGTATTAAATACTAGTGGACCCGCCCTCGCTTCGCTTCGGGAAACCTACGCCGAAACGAAAGTAAAAAAAGTAGCCTAAGTTACTCCTTGATACATCAGCTGTCTGCCAGTGAAAGTCCCGTCAAGATAGGTCCAGCCGTTTCAGAGATTAGCCGGATCAAATATACAGACAGACAGACAGACAAAAATTTTTTTAAATGTTATTTCGGTATGTGTATCGTGTATACATACGTATGCATTTAGTAAAAAGCGGTTATTTTAATATTACAAACAGACACTTCAATTTTATTTAGTAGTATAGATATAGATATAGATTGATTGATTGATTGATGATTATTGATGATGATTGATTGATTAATTTTTTTTTGTATTTTAGATCCTCAATGTTAATTCAAAGCTAGCTACCCGCCCGCGCTTCACCTTGGAAAAAATATAGCATGTGTACTTACTTACTCGTATAAAGTTTAGGTATTTTTGGTTCAAAGTTTGTTCCCTGTTTTGTACCCTTTGTAGAGCGAAATTGAAAAATCTGTGAAATTATATTGTAAACAGTATGTTGAGGAAGTTATATTCTCAAAACCACGTTGATATCAATCATGAGTCGCCCGTGAACGATCTTTGAAAAACTCAAATTTTGTACATTCTTTTCACTTTTTTTTATTTTCTTGATCAAATATCGAAAAACTGGGAGACACGTATTCATTTAATTTAAGTAAGGGATATTTGTTATAAATTTGAAACCAATCAGTTGATATTTAAAAAAAAATCCATACAAACTTTCGTTGCTTTTTCCAGGAAAACTATAATATTTTCCGGAAAAAAATATAGCCTAGTTTAAGCCCAGACTTAACAGCTATAGAATAAAAAAAGTTTTATTCAAATCCGTTGGGTAGTTTCGGAGATTAGCGTGTACAAACAGACAAACAGACAAACAGACAAACAGACAGACAAACAGACATACAAAAATTTTAAAAATTGTAGATTCGTACTCAGTTACTGTTTTTGAGTCACTCTAGATTAGTTTTTTGTAAATATACTCAATGTACAGACAAATTTATTTTACTGTTTTATTATAGTATAGATTTAAATTCTGACTTTAATAACAGTGTTTATGAATATCTGTGAATAAGTGCTGCTCGGACCATTGAATAAGATCTAATATTAAGGTTTTTAATCCTATTTCTCGACGTAAAGAAATAAGTACCGTGGTTCAAGAGTCATCATCATAATTTTGGGCGTGCATTGTTGGTGATTCGTCATGATTTGCGTATGTAAATCAATGGAGTTTAGTTGTACGAGCGTAACGGTATTTTCGTCGGTATGGGCAGGAAGTCGGATGCTATAAACACACTTTCAGCAGTATAGTTAAATCTATAACATGCTATAACGATTTCGCCTATGTGAGTAAGAATTTGGACGGTACGCGCTATGCTATGTAGATAAGTGAAATAGTGTAAATGCAAAGGAATGTGTTACAAAGTGTTCTTCAGTATTGTCAGATTACATTTTGCGTCTGGTTTTATTAAAAAAAAACTTAAAAAATATTTGTCTTATATTTTTTATGTACCGCTTAGGTAGATTGCGGAAAATAAAACTTCAAAAAATATATTATTATCTGCGACGAATAGATAAACTCTAGGTTTTTGAGGTTGTATAAAAAGAGGATTTCCCCAGTAGCAACAAAAACGACTTCATCGTAGATTGAAAATAAAAAACAAATAGGTAGGTATAGGTAGGTATTGAAATCAAGTATATTTTTGTAAATCATTCTAACTTTTAATACTAATATTATTATTAAATCTTATAAGCAGCTGTCGGTGTCTGTCTTTATGTAATTCTCTATTAATTTGCAAACTACAGTCGTCGTAAATTCTTATTGAATGCAATAAAAATTCCTACATAAAAGTTTAATAAATTAATCCATTGATGGACGTTATACAACGTGTCTCTGCATTCAACTGACGGATTAAAGCTCCCTCGAGGGCGAATTATTAAAAGTAAAAGCAAAAAAATACGTGCATTAATTTGTTCACAGTCTACGTGAATAATAAGTCAATTTCAACAGCTCCGTAGTTATTAATGTTTGCAATTGTTTTGATTTTTATTTCTTTTCAATATCAATAACAATAGCCAACAGAATGCTGAAGAGTGTTAAGGGTCTTCCATAAAATCATAAAATGGATAAACCATTATTACTGCTTTATGCCATTTCAAATTAGCCGACTTATGCATGAAATAATTATGCTAATGATTGTAATTGAAATATTTATATGTTGTGTTGTATTATTATGTTATGTAACGAGACGATGTGGTCGCTTAGCGACAAAGTCTTAAAACAATAAATTAAAAAAAAAAAACTTTACAACTTGTTATGTGTGTATAATGGTCAGTAGATAAATCAGATACGACGGATTGATTTGAACTTACCATTTCTTACATAAGAGCAATAAAAACGAATAGCGAATTTGATGTTCGATTTTTTTTAAAAACATAATTAAATGTCAGTGAAATTTGTCATAAACAAGAATATTATCAGGCGTAGTTTTACAATTTGATAGCGGTAGCTCGAAAAGGTCGTATATAACGTTTAATATATTAAAAATCGTGTTGTTGTCAGGACCGGTTTTGTAATTGATGGCGTTAGTTTATCGCAAGGTTTGACGCGAAGAAGCGAATTAGCAGCAAATCTACGGCCGGTACGTAATGACTCGTCTTGTCATTGATAGAGTTTTTATTTCCTCTGACGTCCATTCATGTTTTTGCCAGTTAGATAACCCGTTCATTTTGCCTTAATAATAGTGTATTCGTATCTGCTGTTATGTAAAAGACTGTAAAAACTTAAAAAGCGTTGGTTGCTAGTTGTTAGCAGCTGCCTAGCAACTAGCAATGCGGTCGAATAGGAAATCGTGCTAGTTGTCACCTTGTTATTCTTTTTGGTTTGGTTTAACTTTAACCTTTTCTTAGAAGCTAGTGACTTTATATTAAATCGATCTTCAATCTTGGTATACCTACTACAAAATTAAACGTCAAAAGTGGTAAAATAAATTTGTTTCATCTTTTTAGGCATAGGTATTGAACAGAAGAAGATGCATGTTTTAGTTTTGGTTTATCGTAGCTCATGGCATCAGATCTACATATAGGTATTGTTCGTCCCTCAGAAGCGCCAGTGGCAACCTTCTAATTAACATCTTTTAGTAGTATTGGATATGGCAAACATTTTATTTTGATTATCGTATAGGTTTCGAATTCGGTGCTATTTTTTAATTTAGTGGGGGGAAGACCCGTTATAAAAAAATATAGCCTTTGTCACAATAAAGGCGAATCTAATGACAGAATGACACGTTATGTTATTGGGAACGGACATACATACGAAAAACATTATTTTGTTTTAGCGCAGTTGAATAATTAGAACGTAACTTTAAGGGAAAAGTACCTCTTTAACTAGCGGTATGAAGCTGAAAGCTAAATTTACCGCATGCTCGAGAGCTTAACGCCGGCCGCAATAACGTCAAGATGTCAACTCCGTGGTAGGTTATTAGAAGTCTTGTCGAGTCGCGAAAACTTTCCGTAATTATATGACGTAAGTGGACCTTATGTACTGTGTTATCAGTTACATGTCAGCTTGGGGTGCGGGAACTTGGTAACGTGACCTTGTTTCCTGCGGGAAACTAGTCCTTACGTTTGCAAATAGGCACCTGCATTTTAGTTAACTAATTTCTAATAGATACTTCTATCGATCCGGACGCCGCAACCATGTTTAATGCCCCCATTTAGAAACCTACGAAAAAATTACCACTACGCATCGTCATAGAGCGTGTTCGTACAATGTCAGTATTATTGTGAAGTGTAATATCCCATGTCCCAAACACGCGTAGGACTTAATCATCGTATTCCGAACATTCCGTGATACATACCTACGCATCGCCAACAAATTCCATGGACCTGTCTAATAGTTTGAATTCGTAAGGTTGTCACACCTACGTTATCGCTTATCAATCACGAAGGATCGATTGAATGGGATCAATAAGTGCGGTGAGTGGTGGGCGATCGGTCGACGAACTGCGCGGGCGCAGGCCGGTGGTGCGCTCTAATTCGATTTGAAGACAACCCACCGCACACGGGACAGTAATCTGGTCGGCTGTTAAACATGTAATACCCAACCGGTATAGAACCACTCGGTACCGGATTACTTTCCAATAGCCTCTAACCAACCAGATTGAATAGGTGTCTGTCGTTAATGCCACTGTGAGATTTAGCACCTCCTAGCAGGACCATCCCTTTAGTGTGGTTTTCTTTGATTTATTAAAACTCTTTGTCAGTAGCCGTAAAATTTGATACGTAATAACCAGCGTTTTGTAGCAGACGTTTTATATTTCATGAGATTTAATGCCTCTGGTTAAGCACCAGTTAAACGGCAGCTGGGTCATCCCACGCCAGGCAAGACTGTGTGGGAACTTTTAAGTTTTTTCTCTGCTTCAATTTTCAATTTCTCAAGCGCGGTCTATTGTCTTTCGTTACTGATAATTTAGCCAGTGCGGACCGGATCCGCAAGGATGGGTCGAGTCACCTTGAATGCCGGATGTCGACATTCTGACTGAGGAGCTATCGGCCGTCAATCGTGTGAGCGTCTCGCCATATATTATGGTCGTCTCTCTGTTTGTCTTTGTGGCTACGAGAGCCGTTTTTATTTTACGACCACGCACGTCCGCTCCGCGAGACCTCCGCCAAGGTCGGCGCTACTTATAGCCGATCGAACGGTGCATCGATTGGAATTAATATTCTCCTTGGACTGCGCTGTTTTTATGTTAAACGAATCCGACGGGAACAGAGGACGATGTAATCGAAGTGGTCAAAGGAAGAACATGTCTCTAGGTCTCCAGCGGAAACAGATCCGACGTGGGCGACGCCTACGGTGTGCGCGAGTGACCGCTCTCAGCCCAGCCGGCAGCGTCGTCGCGACACCGTGTGACAAATTAAATTTGATTGTCTATTTCTGTATCTGCATCAGCTTGTTTAAACGTGTTTCGTTGTTTGTTCCAGGTAATGTGGTCATTAACTCCGTCACGATCATCTTAAGGTTAAATGACTTCATCTGTAAGCAACTCGATTCTAATTACATATCTTTATTTGCCTAATTGCTTTGCATGGGAGCCGTGAGTCGGTAAACATGCTGATTATTAACTTTGCGATTAGTCCTTAAAATGTTAACATCACAAAATTCTGCATCGTTAAATAAATAATTTATTGCACAGTTGAAGGATATAAGGAAAAAAGGTCAAGAGACTATGCCGAATTCAATAAATAGCTTCTAATCCTAACTAATCGCAAATATAGTGATCCAATACTTCCATCCATCTTATAACAAAAGAAAGAACTAAAACTTAAAAATTCATACTGTAAGATCAATTATAGGATATTATTTGACTAACACTAAAATTGATTTCATACTATTAATATGATTTTATATTTGTAATAGAGTAATAGGTAATACAATCGCTAACCGGTACCAGTAAGTGGTACGCAGCAACAGTTCAATTTGTAACAATACTACTTATTTCCGCATCCGCTATTATTGTACTGTCCACTGCAATTTAATCATCTCTTCAAGTGACGAGATGTATTAGGGCAGTTTTACGATCGTTGCGTTCCAAACTAGCAAAAAGTCTTTCGTGCTCACAGCATAAAGGCTAAAATTCAATGGATTCGACAGTTCCTTTGATGTAGAACGGGAATATCGACAAAGACGGATGTCCGGTGCCGGTCAGGATTCGTTTCACACGCGGCGGCTCCTCGGATTGCGTCAAATGAAGACAATATCATTTTAAATTAAATTTCAACGGGCTTTGATATTTACGTTATAGAATAGGAGCTTAATTTTTTTGACAAATCAGCTTATCGCGCCGTAACTTGGGGATTAAGATGATGCATCGAAGCGTTTACTATGTTTTCTCATACAAATAGTGTTTACACAAAGACTAAAGTCTTTTATCATCGCCGTAGGAAGCGGCGGGATAACCGTGGCGAGAAACCTTCCGGTTCTTTTGATATTATAGTAAGCGGCATACGTACGTTTCAAAAGGGTAGTGTATTTCTGCCGGGTCCTATGTAAACATCGTTTGTTAACCGGGTGCTACTTTTTTTGTTTATTCCCCAAGTCCAGTCGGAAGTAGTCGGTCGGTTATGTCACGTATTAGCCATTTGTCAATAAAGGGTATTATGTCAATAATATCCCTTGTTTTGTAACGCTTAAAGAATCCGCGGTATGAAATAAACAGTAATAAAAAGTTGTGAATTGTGAATTAAATTTACGAGTCCAAGAGGCTCAAAATTATCATAATTATACATAAGGACGAAGGAGATCATGTTTAAATTTTTTTTGTCGTGCTTAATAGTTTGTATTAGAAAGTCAGTTGCTTTGGCTAATAGGTCATACTAGTCCTTCTTGGTAGACGGTGTCTGTCTGGCGATGCAAATAATTTCTTCATTGAATTTCTGGGTCTAAAAGATGATTTAGGACCCCATTTATTGCTTTATCAACACGTAGACACGAAGGCAGGGAAGCGGGTATTGTTAGAGCCGTTGGTTCGGCATTCGGGTGCGGGTCTGACTTTGCATACAATGACCATAGTGGTCGGTATGGACGCGACGCTTGCGCAACCGCGGTCATCGGGCCGGATGTGACGCGGCCGTGCTAAATTGTGCGCCTTGATGTCTGTGCCCGATCACAGTGCGCATCGCTAACGTTTTGTGTCAAATCAAATTGTATTAACGCTGATTCGAAGCGTTATTGTTTTGCCAAGCATAATTTGAGCTTCCGTTAGAAGTTTGCCGGTGAGTCGGTTTTATGTGGTTACTAGAATTGTTTTCCACGTTTGTGCTTGGTAGTACACAAATTCTTAATGTTTGTACGAGTTTCCCTATTCTGCTATTTCACAACTGGTAAAATTAAAGATCAGTATTGCGAAAGTGTTAGATAACACAATGAACGATCGATCGTTACGGACCAATCATGCATGACACTCACCAGATTTTGGCTCATGTTTTCCTCGATATGACAATGTAATGTTACTGAACCTCCCAGAATTCAAATGTGTTTTATAGTCGCTTTGATTTTACAAGCCCAAAGCTAGGTACATTTTCGTCTTTGAAAGCAACGAGTTTACATGAAAGATTGGAAAACGCTTTAGCCTGACGTAACTAATTAAAATTTTACGGGTAACTAACTTACTCGCTGAACTCGCTATAAGAAAACTTGCCTCGATAAATCATATTTTTCAAAATAGTTTTAAAAAATGCAATGTTCCTATGGAAGGTATGAGCGAAATCGTGAACCGTGAAAGATAAGCTTAGAATGAAAAGAAAATTAACTTGTGTTTGCAATCTAAGTTGTTTCGTTGTGGTTATTATGTATTGTTATTTTTTAAATTAAATCTCAGAAACGATACAAATGTATATCATAACATAATGTTAGAATTGGAACAAAACATTGTAGTATTCTCGAAAGATCTATATATTAGACAAATGTTAATTTGCTTGGTTGAGAATAGAATAAGATTAGTCTTATGTGATTGAATTCCAAGTGATTAGTTTGAAGAGCCATAAGCGACTCTATTGGGCTGCAATACGAACGGGTTGTTCAATTAAGAAGGTCAGCCTTGAAACGCCCGTTCGATACAATACCATTCCACTTGTGCTCCATTCATTGGACATACCGGTGCTTGACTTCCGGCCGCAGACCATTTGTAAATTCGAACAATGGCCAGAGTATACTATGTCGTCCTTGGAATTGTAGCACGTGATTACTCGCCCTTCCTGTCAATAGAAGTGGTCTCTACGTGGATACAAACATCTATCTCAGTTCATTGAGGTGTGACAGTCCTGCTGATAGGTAATTTTAATATAAAACCTAACATTTAATTTGTCTCAGGTAATTTAGCAGAATAATTTTATGTAAGTACCATAATAGATGGAAGTCAATGTCATGGAACTTCATCTTCTTGTCACTAATCAAATAAGTACGTTACATTATTCACTTAAGCCTGAATGAGATAGCATCGCATAAGGTGTCTGAAATACAACTCCAGTAAAGGCCATCACGAAGAGGCGAACGTGGCTGGTTTATGTTCGTTGCGTGCCTCGCTTCGATCCTCCGCGTTACATCAAATTACCTTCGGATGTTGCAAATAATGCTGTCACTGCAAAACATGTGTCGCCGTGCCCTTATACGGATCTTGTTTAATCTTGATGCTGATAAAATAGCTCGATAAGTATGTGAAGTTAATGCGAGTGGAACACTGTCGTTTATCAAGGCAAGGACTTTATATGTAGCCGCTTATGAAAATATCAAAGCAAATGCTTTAGTTTTATTAACTTAAACGTTGTGTCGTGATCTGTTATATCTGAAACATTTCCGATACCGGTACATGCCGAACGAAAGATAAATTATCCTACTAATATTATAAATGTGAAAGTTTGTAATG
>LGAG01000157.1:244231-259453 GCA_001278395.1 Lerema accius
AACATTTCCGATACCGGTACATGCCGAACGAAAGATAAATTAATCAATAAATTAAACCCTAACGTGCCGAGAAAATTGTTTCTATGTGGCGTCGACCTTATAAAAACTACTTTTGAACAATAGGGTTCTGTCGGTAAGCCCACGAGGGCTCTTGGCTTCTTTCAATTACGTGAAGAGGCTACTCTATCTACAGTATGATACTTATCATTCACTTGTCACTTGACACCACTTCATCGTTACCTTGATGTTATGATCCACTTACATTAAGTTTTATAAAAAATAATAAAATCACTATCTTTTTTAAGCAGTAGGTACATTTGATCTGTATAAGGTTAATTAAAATTACTTTTCAACCTATTTAGTATTTTCAATCGTAACTATCACAATCTTTAAGATGCACATCGTAGTTAATGAATTCAGGTTTGAGGTTTGCAGAAATGTCTGCGAAATATAATTTTGAGGTGGCTAAGAAGTCGTGTCAGCAATTTTGACTTACGCGTAATTGCAAACCGATCCGTGCGAGATTGTGCGTGGGAACCTTAGAATGCACGACGTTTTGCCAGGGCCGGTACGACTGCAGACGCAGCTTCGAAGTGAAAAGATACGAGGCAGTGACCCGTGGGAATATATGCTCTAACGATCGCGATTGTTGAATTGGGCTTCGAACTGCCAGGTTCCATAATTGTGCCAGTAACTATATTTCAGTTCTGAGTCCAAGGGTAGCTGATACTCAAACCCTAAGCGAGAAGATTAAGGAATTATTCCAAGCTGGCGAATGTTTAGTTGGCAACTGAATTGAAAGTCGTTAATGTAAAGAACGAAATGTATTAAAAGACTGTAGTTGAACATTTTGACACAGAATGCAAATTCATTAGAACTTCACAAAGAAGCCTTATTATTTACACATTGGTACGTGTGTGAACTTAAGCTCTTATTTACTTGTAAACAACATTAATTATTTACTGAAGACATATTCGTGATTTGAATATTAGGTAAACATTTTAACCATCATCATAGTTAGCCGCATGTACAAGTGGATTTAAAAGTAATGTCATGAGCTCATGAGAAACCAAGAATAATGATTGTGCAAGATAAGGTACTTGCCCAATGTGTTAAAGTTGCGGAGCTTAGGAATAGAGGGGGAGTTCACACAAGCCAATTAACAAAACAAAAGGAGGCCTCACGCTTTCACACGATAGCGCAATTCGTCGGAAGCGTATTGCAAAAAGATAAATCAGTTCTCGTGCGTATACAACGAAACACCGAGCGGTACTTATCATATTGTGTGAATGCAACGCTCTACTTCCAACTGCACTTCCCCATTACCCGAGTCGGTCTGAATGTGAGGCTTCGGAGCTAATTTGTATTTCTTATCTGCACTGTGTACTGAATATTGCCACTAGCCACGATGTTAGTTATTCAGATACAGAACGTTGTGTATGTTAATTCACGCCGACAGCGGGTGGGAAGAGTAAATTGTCGACTAAAATCCTCGCAGTTAAAACGATCTCCTATTAACTGGCCACCCAAGCCGGTTTCGCTCTGACTTTCCGCTAATAATACTGAAATCTAATTAGTTCATAATATACGATATCGCTTAAATTTCTATTACATCCGGCAAATAGTTTAAATTCCAATGACCGGCGATAAAATTACGGGTTATTTTAGTCTTTCGTTACGTACCTACTGGTTTATTACAAGCTATTTTGCTTTACTTCGATAAAAATGTATTATTTCAAAATTTATTTTAAAGCGGATTTAATGATTTGTATAGTCATAATGTGAATCAAAATTCGAAGCGCTCCGGACAAAAAAGCTTGGTGGAAAGTTCTCGAAAGCAAGCTCATGGAATGCAATGGCTGGCGAGCTGCCGACATTAGATCCTTGGAACGATATCCGCTAAAGCTGTGGGCCCCAACCGCCCATTGAGATAAACATTTATCCAGGAATGTGGATGCGAGGACGGACTACAGGTCTCACTTCGCTTCCTCTGATTGTCGCTTTAATGCCTAATAAATGTTATGAATTAATTTATAGATTTAAAATGAATGAATCGATGTGCTATTATTAAACTTATGCTTCAAGACCCAGAAAATATTTTTCAATAAGACAAACAAAAAATGTTAATTGAAATATCCTTAGCAATAAAATGTAAAATTATAAGCAACCTATTGTGATATTTTCTCACTGCAATAATGAAATCACTAAAAGTTTAATGCTCGTAATGTCCCGTATATAAAGTTTCGGTTGGCGTATTTTTTGCTCGTTCATTGTTTCGCAGCCAACGGTTAGTTCTCACGTCGATGCGAAATTTTACTTCAAAATTACAGTGATCGTCTCGAATGGTCGAGCGTCTGTGTGAACGTGAGGCAACAGAGACACGTTCGAAGCGAAGCTTGAATTCAAACAACGATGCGGAAGTCCTTAGAAATGACCTCTGACATTTGATGTGAAGCTTGGTCAATGGCAAACATTCCCATCGTATCGTCTACCGTTTTTAGTGCCTTGAACTTGGTGAATTGTCATTGCTATACAGGAGTGCAAAAGGAAATTCGCTTTGGTAAATCCATAGTTGTGATTGCATCATCACTTTTAGCATTCATCCATGTGCTTGAATTACTAACATTGGTTTAATTAGTCGCCAAGGCTCTTAATCTCTCGGAATCGTTTCAGTAAGTGTTTATTAAAGGTCATTATCAGGCACGAATTTCTTGTTATTTTTATATTGCAGTGTTAAGTATTGATGTAGTCGTAACATACTCGTACTATGCGTATTAGATATGTCATCAACCTTTGCACCAATTGACGTAAAAACTTTATACACACTAATGAAATGATAGGTTTCTTTTATGTAAATGTCTAGTTAGTTACGGTTTGTAACATGAAATATATTTACTCCATTTACTGGTCGATCCGCATAACTTGACCACCCGTTTGGGGCATTTCGTATTCATTCCGCAATGTTCGAGGTCGTTCGTCCCGGCTCTTGTCTGATGGTACTTACCTATTCTTTTGCATGCCGCTAGTGGAATCCTGAATCGGTTTGCGTACTTGTATTAGCACATTGAAAGCACAACGCTATATGAATTTATATGACGTAAAACGTAATAAATCTTCACGTCTTACGCCTATCTATCAAAGTCAAGCCAGTGTCAATACCCAATTTATGATGTCTTTTAGCTTTTTAAAGTATAACAGCAGGTTTCGCGCAGTTTATTTTGTGTAAGGAAAACCCGAGATAAAAATTGTTGGGATACAAATCACAGTAAATATTTTCTACAGAACTTGATTTATGCTTATATTATAAGGTCATGTTTTTGGGTAATTCATTTTTATAGTCAAGTCTACTTTATGAATAAAAATAAATAAGTTGTGTTAGAAATTAAAGTTTTTAGTAAAATACTTAACACGAAGTAAAGATTACAAATTATATATTTGCTTCCAAGTAATCGCACTTTCAACAGCAAGCGAATGCTTGACCTTTATATTATTTACGTGCATTAACCATTAGAGGCACTTCGAGGCTCCACGTCAATTTGCATAATTGCATATTGCACATATGCACGAAGCGGAACTGTTGATGTCCTGTTTTATACTCACGTAAACATGCTTGCGTGTGTGCAATATGCGACAGAATACCTCAGGCGACGTAACATTTCTGGTTTCTTGTAAGTCGGTAGTTTTGATTCAGCGTTATTACGCTCGGTTATTTCACCGGCCCTTATTATTTTTACACGGTACTTAAAGAACATCTGTGTAATTCTGATGTTATGGCTGATTATTTCAATGAGAACAAGTTTGCTCAAATGTTAACAGCTTTTCTTATTGCATTTAACATTCATACGTACAATGCCGTCGGGACGTGGTTCAACGTAAGGCATTCGTATTAAACGGCTCCCAATTAGCAGCTTGTCCTGAGTTTTTGCATTATTTCGTCAACATTTTGTACACAGCCAATTATTTTGGCGGCTTCTTTCTTATTGTTCTTACCTCATTGTGTATTGCAGGTAAAATGTCCGTGGGAGCGTGTATTGACTCGTTGCGAATATTGACTGGGGTAACCACAGCTCGACCGATTCTACTATATTTTATTACAATAGTTATCATCATTAGTTCTCATCTCTTGTTACACTGAGAACAAAAATAGCGCGCATAGTACATGAACTTTGTCATATTATTTTATTCGAAAATCAATGTCTATATGACGACCCGTATGGCACACTGGTCACTTGAATTGCCGTTCATGGGACCTGGGTTCGATACCCGGCGACGCAGAATTTTTTATGCTGAGTTTAAAATTTTGCTATGTGTGTGTACCTACTGTTATGTATTATGTATACACACATGTATTTTTAGCGGTTTATTGATATCATCAATTTCGATAGTGCAGGTAATCCTGAAATGCTTACTTGCTTTGCGATATTTTCCGTCAGGAGATAGATTAATGCGGTCTTTTAAATGAGGACCCGAATATCCTTTCTTTTAACGATGAATGGAGTACCTACCTGTTTATGAATATTGTGACCGCTCGGCATGCGACAGGTTGGCGGATGTAGGTGTCCGCAAATATTACTGCTTGCCTAATTCTCTACCAATAGACTTGTTTGCCTTATTACCTAATCGACCAGTTAACTTCATAATTTATTTTGGTCTTGTTCAAATTGTCAATTCGTTTTAATGAAATGTCCGAAGGTGGGACTGCCTTGCATAGGCGTACGTTTGTTGTCGAGGGATCGATAAATTTAATCATCCAGTGCGATGCCAATTTGGACTGCCCCCAAAGCTAAAGAGCTCTATTAGTTAAATGACACATTATAATTGGGACAAGAATTTATAACTCATCGATTCGTGCTATTCATGCATGCTAGCCATTAAATTTTGCCATTGAACGTCATGATTGCTTTTCGAATTTGTTTTATTCGATCGAGATATTTTATGGCCCTTTCTCACATGGAAAATTTACGATCCATATTGTGGAGTCATCAAATTAACGACAGTGTTACGACCGCGGAGATGAACGTCAACGCGTTTCGAGATTATCTTCGACAGGGGATTAATAAAGTGTCACTTCTAAAGTGTTTTCGTAACAATGCATTCTCGTGAGTTCAACGACACCGAATGGAGAGTATTATTTATGAATATGACACGAGTAATCTGAAACACGCGGTTGCGGCGAGCGAGGCTGAGGCCGCGTTCATGCGCGTGCGCAATATGAATGGACCTTCCCGTATCCCCGCCACGGCGCACTTCGCGATCAATGGACCGCACGTGGCTATCGATACTATGTTGATTCGATTGCAGTTACGCTCTACCGCTCCACTGTTATCGAGATGTGATAACGTCCATTGAAATTAGTGTAACGGCACAATCGAATCGGTAACTAACTAGCGCTTGAAATATACTTCCTGCGATTTTTACTGTTGATTGAATATCGCCATGATCATTGTTTTGTATTTATGTTACAAATTACCAACGTTGATATAGCGATAAATATTTATTGTTATCCTAACTCAAAATCCATAAAAAGTAATCCATTATACTGTACTACTTAACTAAACTACATTACAAGTATCTATACGTAGAGTTATGAAACTAATGAAATAACAATCCCTAGTTAGTGATATCGCAGTAATTTCGTAACGCAGGCGCAATAGAATCAGAGCATCGTAACGGGCGCCGACATTCATCGCGAGTTATCATCAATGAGCGGCCGGTCACTGATAATAATTGACAGTTAAACGCCCTATTACAGCGAGATGTAATTGAGTGGCCGACGGATACTCTTGCTCGGCTTCACTCGTGTACTCGAGCCGCCCACGTGCCCCTGCTTCCCCTACCCGCATTCAGACACAATTGGAATGATGCTTTTCTGTTTAATCTGACTTGAATAATTATATTATAGAACTTGGATACGTTCAATGTTAATTGGCCATGGCATGCAGTGAAAAGGATTGCCTGTTCGGCTTTATCGGGTGATTGATTTCGAGATAAATCTAGTTTTAGGAAAAGATTTATTTGGCAGTTGCAGTTACTTACTGACTGATTGACCTCTTTTTAGTACTCACTTATTACTATCTTACATCCATTCCCCTAAAAATAAGTTCAGCTAACTATTTAGTCTCATTTAAATAAAGACGCCTACGGTTAAAGGTAGTAGTAATTGAAAAGTCGAACCAGTTCTATTTTCATAATAATTTTTCAAGAAAGCTCTTTATTTCCACTTGGCCGGGTCAGGAACTCATTAGTTACGCCTCGCCTAAACCGTTCGTATTGGCACCTCCACAAACGTGTAGGTATAGCGATTCTTTTATAAGGTAAACAAGGTCTCAAAAGTAGATCAAGTCTACAGACTGTATGAAATACTCTCGCCATATAAAACGACAGGTGAACGCTGGTGCCATTTTCTTTAGGGTTCGTCAGTCACAGTTAATTTCCCTCGTTCATAATATAGGTAGTTATGGGGGGTACCGTATCAGTGCACTACATAGATGGTGATAACGGGGGTCTCCTTCGCTATCCATAAAAGGTATCTTGCGTCCGTCGTATGTGCAATCGAAGTGTTTTGCGACCATAACGGGAATCCCTTATCAATTACGCTAATTGCTTAATCAAGTACATTGTCGTCAGGATTCTAGAACAGTGTTGTTTTGTTAGTCACGTAGGGGAGGAGTCAATTTGCATATTTGGCACGCTCCGGTCTTTCCTCAGGAAGTGGTCGCACAAAGTTTAAAGACTGTTTTACCGCAAACTAGGTTATGTAACTGCTGAATGTCGGGCATTACATTGTACTAGGTATCATTGGATTGTATTGCGCAAATTTTTACTCGTACTTGACTGCGGTTTAGGTTTTTAGCCTATTTAAGATTAATAATTTGCTCTGGTGTCCCTGTACAATTTAAAACTTTCGTTATTTTTCATTATGTTACGCCTTTTTAAAGTAATTCATTATTCCCTAATCATACAATGTTCTGAAGCAAATTGGTCAAATATATAATCCTCTAAGTGTTCTTTTGTATAACTACACTGCATGCAGTAAAGGAATCTATGTCGCAAGATCCTTGTTTATGGTCAAATCTGTAGTGGCATCGTAAAATTTATATCTTTGTACACCTATGTATTTGGTAAGCGCCTCCACAACTGTCTGTGATATTTGCTAAAGGTGGTGCTAATATTTAATATGTAAATCAGTAAAAATTTTCCATTATACAAAAAGATTTATTATATGTCCATACATGTGCTACTCTTCCATCAGTCGAAGCCGCAAATCGATGCAAAATCCAGTAGCTCGTAATTACGTTTGCGGTCAAAGACAATATGGGCGTGTACCTACGTTAATGAATCACTATATGGACCGATCGCTGCGTATCTGTGATCGCGCTAGAATTACGATTAGCTAATGACTCATATAAGTGACATGATTTACATGTTCGAGTAGTGGAAAAAATTTCAAGGATCTCTCAGGATCGGAGTGTCTTCTCGGAAATCACGTTATCAATTACTTGGAACTAAGAGCATAACTGGCCGTGACTTGCACGAGCGATATTAATCGGTGTTGCCTATTTTAGTTTATCTTACAATCTCTGTTATAATCGTTTCCGAGAAACTTACGTTGCTGTGTTCTGGGTGTGAATAACTCTAAATATATTCTCAGTCGATAAAAGCTATGCGTTCAGCTTTTAGTTATTATAATCAATCTCTGCATACTGCGCTCGCTGATGTTTTGTTTGGCAGTGGTATTATTGCCAATCTTCAATAGTACTTTTGATGGTTTTCTCAGCCCCACGCGTCATAATCTTGTGACGGTGAATACTTCTATTTTTTCATTTAATACCCCAAAAAATTGTTTACTTCCTACACAAATGATTTATTCTGTTATTTCTTAATCGAATATCTAAGTACAAGGATATAATTGAATGCTAGAATCCAGCGCTCGTCACTGTCAGTCGTGTGGGAGGTTTATGACCCGTCGATCATTATCCACTAAAGGAAAGTGTCAACTCTGACTGTTATCTACGTAGGTGCAAATGGACACTAAGTTTGGTATTTAACTTCCAATATCCGGTGTGATTTGCCCCAGGAGTATTTTAAGTGGTCTAAGCTCGTAAAATTAACCGGTTTGTAATGGATGTGGGATAAATGAGAGTCGCGTTTAAGGAAACGATCCCATAAATACTTGCTTTATAAGAGACGGATTAGAGTGCGTTTATTGAACTGTAGTTCTGTTATCTACTTATTTATTTCTACACCAACAGGATGATAACAAAAAAATTACGAATGTAAACGACACTTCGTATTGCCGTGAGATATTGTTGAAGTCGACCCAGCTTTGTCTATAAATCTCAAAACTGTAGAAAGAGCCAAGATATGACGGTCGATAACACTGTATATTTGTCTATGTCACCGTGTCACATTTTTAGGATTAACGATGTACGTAAAGATTTTAGTAAAATCGCTTGTTTCCCTTTCTTTCACCGACAAGTAAAACCGTATTGTTAAGCTGTTGCATCTATGCAGACTCCGCTCCCCTCTATGATCAATCATCTCTACGATAGGGTTGTAACATAACTTTGGCGTTCATTAATCGTGAGAATGTCGGTTGCCCTGTTCAGTCGCACGTCATCGGCTCCTAACAACGTCGTGAAACTGTCAAATCGTCACTTCGGTAATGGGGGTCTGTCATCGACTCGACCCCCTTAAACTCTCGTTTCCGTCCATCTAAATGCTATTTCGGGACGGATGTGCCTAAGAGCTGGATAATGGCGTTTCGGGATAGAAACATCCGATCCTCGAACGATTTTAACGTCGATTAAAAAACGTCCAATTATGTTTATTTCTATCACAAGAGATGATGTTTTATGTTCGTCTGAACATTATGTTACGATATTTATGGAAGCTCTAGTATTTAATGATGAACATGTAGGCATATAAAAAGTTGCTTCGCCTTGCATCTTAAGCTCTTGTGCCCAACAATTCAATCAAGATTCCTGTTTTTGCTGTAAGTTGAAGGATAAGGAGTTGTAAAATAGCTTAGATGGTTTACAGGCTTGCAGTGTTCCCTGCTGATTTTAGAATAAAGTTGCCCACATAAAATATTGAGTCAATCAACGAGTTAATAGCCTCTGCCCTCCGCAGGGGGTCGCTTCAGCTGGTGGGTCTCTAAACGGCTTATTAAAAGTAAAATATACCGGCAAGGTTATAATAAACTTGCTCTCAACCAAGTGGTACTCGATCATAATAAATTACCAATCTTTTTTATATTTCTGCAATTTATGTAACTATTCCCCGGTTTTGTATTAGGAACTTGTTAACACGTCGAGTTATTTGTATAACTTGGTGGTGAAGGTATCGACAGCTGTCACTGTTTACTCTCGTTAAGGATACGAGGTGTGGATGACGTCAGAGACAAGATCTCGTGTGAAACGGAGGGAGCCACTTAAAAAGATATCAAGCTCACTACAAAAAATACTAAAACAGTGAATTGTAGGCGTTTGAATGTGGAGTGGGTGTCGAGATGACCGTAGTTTAGTTTAACTACGAACTTCCGCTAAATGACGGGTTAGGAGTGTTTGAGACGCGTGACACATTGTTTGGTCGCGGCGTGGTTTGTAATTACGAAGAGTCATCAACGATAACTCTGGGCAGGTTTATGATAATATTTCGTAAGTAAACATTAATCTGATTAAAAAGTAAATATGTTTTTAGAGTTAACTTACATCTTTGAAGAGCACGTGGCACTACCAATGTCTGAATAGTTAACGAAAATTGTATTCTCTGTTTGCCTTTTCTATTTGTCCCTGCTCCGATCTCTACGTGAGACTGCCGTCAATAAAGTTAATTATAGTACGTTTTCCCTGTTAATTATGTCTCGTCACAACAAAGAAAGCTCATCCCCGTTCCGAGAAGCTGTCGGGGCTCGTACGATAATTTATCGCAAATCCCGCGGAAGCGTGTCAGTTGATCTCGGAGCGCGACATTTGTATCTGGCGTATCCTGCGGACGGAAGCGCGGATGTTGCGTCATCGCCGGAAATAAACGCCCTCTGTGTCAGCGCATGTCGTCACTACCACCACTGTCATCGTGGTACTGACTAATGTTGTCTGGCCGAGAGGTGGGGCTGTGCTGCCATGGGGAATCGATCAGTATCACACCACTTGAATCATTGAAGTTCAATCGTGTATGTGTGCGTATGTATCGTGTAGTACGCGTGATCATAGTTTGAAGTATCCTGTATCTCGGCACAAGCATTCTTAGTTATGACATACTCTAATCAAAACGTACGCAAATCGAGTTTACATCGGAAATAGGACGTGAGAGGGCAATACGGCAAACTACTCTGGTTTTACTTTAATTTCACGACGTTTCTATAACATTTTAACATGAAATAACTTATCATTCTGATACATATGTTATCTCCGAGAATGATTTAAAGCTCAACTGCAATGTAATTTATTCGTTGAAATATTATCTCTGATCATGCTTTTATTTTACATCCGCCGTTCATTAACATAGCTGCTCCTTGCAACACTTCTCTTATGAATTATCATAATTTGTAAAGTTTAACTTATGAACACGCGGTCCTAACGACGTAAACACGGAGAGGAAATGAGTGTCATTAAACAATTTTTCAGAGTGCATACGTGCTCGAAGTCAGTGTGTATGTAGAGCCTAGAACACAAAAAAATCATAGGAGTGATCGCTGCGATTGATCACGTTCGCCCGACTATGCGGCTTTGAAGGGGATTGTTTTTAAACGGAAAACATTTATAAATCTACATTTATCCTGTTCAACAATCACGACTTGCCGAGTTGCTTTCGATATAGATACATATTGCTGTGTTGTGAATCGTAAATATGCTGTGCCCCACTGTACGCGCTTCAAAATATAGCGCCCCATTTGACGTAAGCGCTTCCACAACATTGGATATTTACGATCCAATCGAACACTTAATCAACGGCAGGAAGATGTTAACCGTGAGCTCGTATTTTATTCCAATCAAAATATGGTAATGGCCCGCGGCTCGCAGCGGGTCCAGTCGCGGAATCAATTTGCCCCTGCGCAATTTATAGCCATGTTCCCCAATTAACTGGCAATTCGGTGGCTTCGATTATTTCGCATAAAATGTACGGGCGTGCGGACTCCCGCATCCGGTGATTACCGCCTGCATAATTTGTGATGCGCCCGCGCCGCGTCGTCCTACGCCTCGATTTTTGTTAGATAAAAAACGGAAGGGTTCGTCGTGGCTCGCCCGCAGTCTCCGCAGAGCCCGCCTCAAAGCGGAATTCACTTGTAGTTTGTTTTTGACGACTGGCGTACAGTCTTTTGCACCTGCGCCAGATTTATTTTTCATTTTCTCCAATCCCCCGCCCGTCCTAAATGAAGTTTTGCAAGAATTGCAAGTTCATATCTTGTTGCCTTTATTTGGTTGCGCTTGAGTTTCGTAATAGTCTTTTTAAATACAATACCAGTCCAGTTCCTTCGAACTTTTGTCGTTGTGAAATATTTAAACTGTAAGGAAATTTGATTACGATGTTTTGATATACTTACCTTATTTGTATCATATTGTTTGTTTACAGAACCAGCGAAAATCGTCGGGCGCTTGCCGACGGGCGGATGCGCCAGTGGCGACATAATGTGGTTGCTTGACGAGCACAATCAGCCTTATGAAGGTAATCATAATACTCATAGCCGCGTCATCTACTTATTCAATTACATGTCTATCCTTCAAAGTATAGTTGTTAGGTTGATGTTTTATAGGTAGACATTGCAAGATAAATGAAGTAAATTCAAAGTATAATTTTTCATAAAGTATTTTTACTGACAACAAAAATTGAATATTATTATTATGATCCCAAGCGAAGCAAATTAGCTCGGCCAAGTAATATAATATTGTATGATATTTTGAAGAGCTAAAAGTTTCTGTTTATCACACACTCTTTTTAAATATTTAAGCAAATTGTTCGTAAATATTAATTGTAACGGAATTTCATTGTAATGTTTCAGACTGTGAGCAGCTGCTTTGTTTTCGCTACTACAATGGCGAGAGTGACGAGTGCGTCGCGGAGTCACGGACTCTGCCGTCCAAGTTCAGTCTGCCGAAGAAGATTATAGGTGCCGATTTTAAGTTAGGGAGAGGCAAGGATGGTGTCTCAAGAAAAAGGAGCGGTGATAAAGTTTCACCATTCTCCTACAACAATGAGAGTTTCGAAATGAACTCTGAAAACCTCGTCAGGGTCGAGCGAGTTTCCGGAACGAGTCAAGACATCAAGCATCTAAGCGAAAATGTTAACAAATGCTCAATTAGTAATTTAGAAAGTAAAGGGAACAGTTCCAGTATCGAACAAACAAAATGTGATCCTAGCAAATCTCTAGTTAGTAATTTATTTAACGAATCTCAATCTTTAAATAGTGAATCTCAGTGTGTGTTAGATTCAAAACCGACGTCATCGGGAGTTAAAAAGAAGTGTCCTCCACCGGTGGACACTGGTGGTGGACAAGCTGTAAACGGTGTCAAAAAGAAAACAAAACACAATTTCAGCTTAGAATCTCCTACCTCACCTGATACTGAGTATTATAAGATATGGTCCCCAAAGAACCCTTGTAAAATAATGAAATTTGTATATGATGTCGAAGGTGCTAATGTTCCAAGCGATGCGGAAAAATCGCCGGTGCCACCCCTTCCACCGAGGCAATCTCACAAACCTCTAGAAAGAATGCATGCATTGTCTCCGCCTCAGGTACCGAGACATAGGAAGCCTAAAAAGTTGACGAAGCCCGAGGATGCGTTTGCATTTGAATTGATAGACACAGATGAGCATTTCTTTACAGATAGCAACATTACAAATCCTTCGGAGGTTCAAGAGGTTTTAAGTAACTTTAAGCCAGGAGAATTCTTTAATGAAGATGAAGTCAGCACTGCTAACACTACTAGTTTCTTTAAGTTTTTAGAGCGTGCTCATGTTGCACCGCTTGCGACGCCCGAAACAGATGGCAGCTTATGTGAATCAACAATTTCTTCTGTGAAATTACCTAAATTAAGTGATGACAGAAAATTAAACGATGTACCTGAAAACTCGCCTAGCGTAAATAAGAATATAATGTTTATTAAAGATATAGGGCCTGATAATTATATTACAACTACATTTGCAAGAAAAGATAAGGACGGTGTCACGAGCAATACTGTTGATGGTTTTCATTTAACACCAAACCACGCGAAGTCTGATGAAAAAGCTCAATATTCGTTTTTGAACGACATAAGTAATCACTTAGACTTTGAAGATGACAACAAAAATCAAATTGAAGAAAAAGAAATCACGGTTTTAAAAACCCATAAACCGCTCACTAGGCAAAGTTCAGGACGAGCTAATACACCCACTATGATGACTGCCTTTTTAAATTCTTCTCATATTGAAACGCCAAACCGAGAACATGAAAATAATAGTTCTAATGCCCCAAGTTCTTGTAATTCATCACCATCGACGTCACCAGTGGAAGACAGTAACAAAATGGTACCTAGCGTAGGAACCATGATTATGAATCGAAAATATTCATGTGAGAGTTCAACACCAAAACATTCTAGCCTGCCGAGGCATTTATTGAAGAATTTAGGGTGCGAAGGAACACCGAAGCATTCGCCACAGAGAACACCGAATGTACAAAAGAATCCCGAAAGTCCAATGAGACCGCATCCTAGAGTTTTGACTCGAGTAGCGGCATTAGCTGGTGCGACAATGCCACAATGTCCTCCGACGCCTACGCATCACGCACGAAGACCTCGCCCATTACCACCGCCGGATCTTCACCCGCCTCCGATACAGAATTCTGACAGTAGAGAGCACGAGAATTTCGAAATGGTGGAATTCACGAGCGAGTTACGGACGTCCGAGATTAGATCGCCGAATCTTGAATTCGTAAACAGTAATCATTTTACGATCGTGCACGCCGGGCCTCCAGATGACGTAGTATTGAGGCGGCCCCAGATGGTCGACGAGAGTGATGATAATGACAACTCGGTCGCATCTCCGACGCCGCTGAGGCATATGGCGGGTATTAGGTTGCCGTCGATACCGGAAAGAGCGTCCAGACAGATGGCATTGACTGGTGATTTTCCTGCCAATATGATTGGAGGGATTATAGAGTGTGAAGAACCTTTGCCTGCTGGTGAGTTTACATTATCAGCTTTTTGTAAATTAAACACAGATTTCCGTCTGAATCATTCACTATTTACATGATTTTTGTTTCGTTTTTCAGGATGGGAAGCCCGTATGGACAGTCACGGGCGAGTGTTTTACATAGACCACATAAATAGAACGACGACCTGGCAGAGGCCTGGTGTCAACGGGACCACTCCGAGATCACCCGCACCTGAAATTCAGCGTCGACAACTAGACAGAAGGTAAGCAATTTCAGGTTTCCTTACATAGTAAATACTATTATCTGTGGAGTAATGGATGGATTGTAAAACGGGCGAATTACATTATTTATTAGACACAAAACTTGAGCAAAACTGTGTTATTCAATTCAAATAAATAAAATAACAAAATAATATAAGATTATTAATTACCTACGGTAAAAGCTTTTGCAAGTTTAGTTATATTTTTGAATCAAGATGGTTACTTTATCGATGAGTTCATTATTGCTAATAAGCTAAGTCATTGACAACATTGCATAGATAAGATGTTGTCATTGTTGTTCATTCTTTTGATCTCACAATACGTAATTAGCTCCCTAAGTGGTGACGTAAGTAATAATTGGTTTGATCACGATGTAAAAGCAAGACTTTAAGGTCGTCTACAAACTAGAGCAGGAAATAAGTTAAACAATAAATAATGCAACTTTTAGAGACTTTCATGCCTAAAAAGATTAGTACGTTGGTCTGTATGTCACATGTTACGACAATGGATAAACAACAGGAATTTAAAGAATTTGAATCACTATAACCGCTACACAGCTTTAAGTACAACGAGAAAAAAGTATAAAATACCCTACGCCAAGTATTTGATAGCTTCACTGATTTCAAGAAATGAGGTATCATTGAATTCATCTCGATTGTGAGTGACGTAGGCAATAATTTTAATGTAAATAAAAATACCCCTCCCTTGATTGGGGATTTTTTTTTTCAATTAGTGATTACTAAATATGTATTATGTTCGGCATGTTTCTAGATACCAGTCGATTCGTCGCACGATGACGCGCACGCAGCTAGCGGAGGAGGAGCGCGGCGC